>ML439579.1:0-74885 GCA_005239525.1 Nicotiana knightiana | reverse complement strand
AAAGTGATGCAAAATAGTAAGGAATTAAAAGAAAAAGGTTTGGAATTGATTACCTATGAATTGGGGATGAAGATTGTTGAAGAAAACTCGTTTTTAGGGCTGGAACCTCGAAAAATTGGAGAAGGAAAAGGTCTGCCCATTTTTAATATATTTTCTGCCAGCTATTCTACCTCGTTTCTCGTTCCAAACGATCCCTAAACTCGATTCTTATGTGTCCAGTGGATTCCTTGTGAAATTCTAATGAATTTAGGCTTTTGAATCACTCAATTTGGCCTTATAATGAAGGAGATATGTAGGTTTTAAGATTTGCAAATAGTGTAGGTTTTTAATACGCCGTCAGGGGCAAATTCGTAATTAACCTGAAAAATCTGGGCAACCTTGGTAAAATGGCCATAAAATCCTCATCCGATGTCCAAATTCGATGATTATTTTTTCTACGGGTCCATAATTATGATACGGATCTAATACTTCATTCAAAACATAAATCGGAGCTCATTTGTTCAATATGATATCATTTATGCTTGGAGAAACGACGTCGAAACATAAGAAAGAACGAGCGCAACACAACCCAAACCTATTTGAAACTCACCCGAGCCCTCGGGGCTCTAAATCAAACATGCACTCAAGTCTAAAAGTATCATACGGACTTTCTCGTTCGATCAAATCATGAAAATAACATGTAAAACAACGAATTAAACCTCAAAACTCATTATTTTCCTCAAGAACACTTATAGTTCATAACTTTTCAACCGGATGTCCGAATCACGTCAAACGAACTCTGTATTTCACCAAATTTCACAGGGAAGGCCTGAATATCATAACAAATTTGTACCGGCCTCCAAAACTAAAATACGGGCCCGATACCAATGACTTCAAACATTAATTCTTTTCATTATTTCATAAATATTTCAACAAAAAAAATTTCTTTCAAAAATTGATTTCTAAGGCTTGGGATCTCGGAATTCATTTCCAGGCATACGCCCGGGTCCCATATTTTACTGCGGACCTTCCGGGATTGTCGGAACACAAATTTGAGTCCGTTTAATCAAAATGTTGACTCAAGTCAACTAAAACCAAATTTTATAATTCTAAATATTATTATTTCTTATATTTTAACATAAAAGCTTTCCGGTTTCACGCTCGGACTGCGCACACAAAGCGAGGTAATTAAAATTAATCTTTTTTATGGCTAATAAGCCTAGAACAGAGTCTAAATTCATAAAATGACCCCTTGGGTCATCACACTAGGCTTTTTCAAAAACTTCAGCAGAAGTGCTGAAATTACTTAGTTCATTTGTAAAAACTTCAGCACTAAATAAGCTGAAGTTTTGTCCTGGATTAATTAGATTTGTCATAAAGCTTTTTCAAACACTCTATATGCTGAAGTTTTGTCCTGAGTTCATTCGTTTTGTCGTCATTAGCTTTTTGAAAAATTTCAACAGAAGATGCTGAAGTTATTTAGTTTAGTTTCAAAAACTTCAGCATCTTCTGTCGAAGTTAATTAGTTCATTTGTAAAAACTTCAACACTTTTTATGCTGAACTTTTGTCCTGAGTTCATTCGTTTTGTCGTCATTAGCTTTTTGAAAAACTTCGGCAGAAGATGCTGAAGTTATTTAGTTTAGTTGTAAAAACTTCAGCACCCAATATGCTGAAGTTTTGTCCTGGATTCAATAGTTTCTCGTAAAAAGTTTTTTGAAAAACTTCAGCAAAAGATGCTGAAGTTATTTAGTTAAGTTGTAAAAACTTCAGCACCAAATAAGCTGAAATTTAGTTTTGCAATCAAGCTTTTTCAAAAACTTCAGCAGAAAATGCTGAAGTTATTTAGTTAATTTGTAAAAATTTCAGCACTAAATAAGCTGAAGTTTTGCACAGGTATTAGAAAGTCGACGCCTGAAGTTGTAAAAATTAGGGCATAGTTTAAATAATTTAAAAATATGGGTATAGACTAAATGGGGGCGACCAAATAAGGCGCCCTGTGCAATTTCTACCTTAAACTCCCTCTATTTCAATTTATGTGCCTCAATTTCTTTTTTACTCTGTTTCATAAAGAAAACTTCGTTCTATATTTAGTAAGCTTTTAATTCCAACGTTCTCATTTTAACCTTAACGACACTCTCTCAAAGGAATAATATGACATGACTAAAAACCCACAAGACTCAAAGGTTATTTTTGGTATATTATATACTCCCCCGTTATAGTTTATGTGTACTATTTCCTTTTTGGTCCGTTTAAAAAAGAATGACTCATTTCTAAATATGGAAACAATTTAGCTTAAACTTACAATTCTACCCTTAATGAGAAGCTTTTATAACCACACTAATACTCTGGGCCCCTTTTGACTTGTTTAGGGGCNTTATACCCGCTTTGTAAAAAAAATTGCATCCGTACCCGCTTTTGCACATAACTTCAGCATGCGGGGCTGAAGTAGCAAAGGCAATCACGCAAAACTTCAGCATTCTAGTAGACGGGCCTGAAGTAGCTTGCGAACTTCAGATCTAGAGCTGAAGTTGTTGTCTTGTAACTGGGGAACTTCAGCATACGGGGCTGAAGTTCTCCAGTTATAAAAACAAAAACTTCAGCATACGGGGCTGAAGTTCCCCCAGTTACACTGGGGAACTTCAGCTCTAGAGCTGAAGTTTTGTCTTTGTAACTGGGGAACTTCAGCATACGAGGCTGAAGTTCCCCAGTTATAAAGACAAAAACTTCAGCATACTGGGTTGAAGTTCCCTAGTTTACAAAGACAAAACTTCAGCTAATTGTCTTTATAACTTGGGACTGGGAAACTTTAGCTCTAGAACTGAAGTTTTGTCTTTGTAACTGGGGAACTTCAGCCCCGTATGCTGAAGTTTTGTCTTTATAACTGGCGAACTTCAGCTTAACTGGTGAACTTCAGCTCAGCGAGGGAAAGGGAGCTGAAGTTATTTAAAAAGTGGGTACAAGTTAAAAGTTTTTAAAAAAAGCGGATATAGGTTAAATGGGGGCGACCAAATAGGGTGCCCCGCGCAATTTTTACACTTGTTTAGGACCACAACTTTCAAAAATCTTTATTTTTTCTTAAACTTCGTGCCCAGTCAAACATGTTCACATAAATTGGAATGGAGGCAAACTCAGGCCCAAATTTCGTGCCAATCAAACTAAGACACAAAAAATCACATGGAGGAAGTAATATTTTTGGTAACAAATGCAAGTTGAATAGCACAATACAAGTATAAATAAGCTTGTTAACGCCTATGGATGATGCTATTGAGGACAACAAGGCTTCGCGAGTAAGGAAAAGATTGCCCTAATCTTCTTGTCTTACAGCCACGCATCTCTATGTCATACCACACAAAATTGTTTTCTTTATGACTATAAGTTACGAGAAACCAAGGAGTTTCAATGAGAATTTCGTCCAGAGTAGGAAGAAAGACACAAGGCTGAAAGTTAGTCCAGATCTTATCTCCCAAGACCTTACAGTAATAAGGGCCAAAAGAACTATGAATCAGCCTATATATGCTTATACTGTATTCCAGAACCCATTGAACACCATTCTTTAGCTTCCAAAGAAGAAAGTTAGATGCATCTCGATTGAAGCAACAAAGATGGCCTCTTGATGCTCCAATAGAACCTACATACTCATCCGTGATCGGCTCAAATGGCAATCTAATGGTAGACCAAGCATTCAAATTAGCAAGATTTGATTTTACGCATGTGCAAATAAGACATCCACCACGTGATATCTTGTACAGAATTCCATTTAGATAGACTGAATTTTTAAGCCACCCTAGTCCAGAAATCTCTGGTGAAAGAGGAAGTTTGTACTCGATCCAGTTTCCAGTCTCAGAAGAATAAACCTCCACTAACCTAATACTGACTTTACCAACCGAGTGAACAAACCGAATAATCTTGTATTCTAACGACTCGCCTGGATCAAAAACCAGCGAACAGTCCACCAAGTTGGAATTTTGATGCTTTGAATTAATAGGTATCGGAATAGTTTGTCTGGTAGCTGGATTACCAACTAAATACTGAGTGGGTTCGTAATCACTGCGGGATATAAGAAGCAAACCATTGCAGCAGTCGTGTAGATCCTCAGTCGTACACGTGAAAAGCAAGGAATCCAAGTAGGAACCAACAGTATCTGGTTTATTCCGTGAACGGCGCTGATGAAAGAGCGAATGGTAATGTCCATATGGAGTGAATACTACAGTGGTGGACTTGGATGGGTCACTAGTAAATCCAGGACCAAAGGTACCACAAATAGGGGCAGAATGAGATGGTGGAGATAACCTAGGAACACAAGTATAAGAAATCAGAAAGTACCAATCTTTGGCCACCCTTTTGAACGCAATCAGAGGTTTCTCCGGTAACCGGCACAAAATCTCAACTTTCAAATCCTCCGGCAATTTGGACCAATCGGACGACTCCTGTTCGCCTTGCTCTTTCAGATCTCCACCGCCGTTCTCCTCCAACGCCATGGATTTAGATGGATAAAGACACAGCTCAAGGTAAATTAAAAATTCGGATTTTATTTCTTTGTGTATTTCTAGAGTCTGAGAGTTTACTGTTTTTGTGTGGCGGAACACCTTAAAAAAAACCTTATACTACTTGGTTTCATCTATTGCGCACTTAAATTATTCATATTCTAATTGCCCCCTAAACTTTATTATATAATTGCATTTACCCATATACAAACAGAGTGCATACCCAATTCACTCTTTTAGGCGCGTGAAGACATCAGCTTTTAATTGCGCTAATTTTCAACTGTTAATGACGACAAGAAAAATAACAAATTCAATGAGTTCCCACGGTTAAAACTTAATGACTAGTGTACTTGCGCGATCATAAAAATAAAAATAAAAAATAAAAATTTAAACATGTAATTTTTTTAAAAGTAAACCACAGTCTATAATAATCAGTTAAGATTGCTATTACATAAAAGCATCATTTATTTATCCCTTGATATAACTCGATCAATAATCAACTAAGCAGCTTAAAAGAAAAAAAAAATACTATTTAAATTATGATCCACATAGAGCTCATGCAACAAATTCCTAAGTGATATCCTTGTGACTACGATTTAAACTTAGAATCCACACTTTATCCCTTGTAAGTACTAAAAGGACAAAACTGATAGTAAATGTTACATGAAATATTTGCATAAAAAAATAAAAAATAAACCATTACAGTGAAAGGAAGAAATGACAAAAAAGAAATTATGAAACGTCTCTAGCATCTTCATAATGTTTATTCCACCGCCATCTTCCCATAACACGATAGTAATACCAGTTTTATAAAACTATTTTAGAAAATAGCAAATGAAGAGGTGAACCAATTCTCAAATTGCTCATATACAATGTAATAACTTGCTCTAAGGTCCTTTGAATATGTCACTACCTTCTTCTTCTAATAGAATTTGCCAAAGAATATATGGATGAATAAAACCGGATAAAGTAACTTCATAGAACTGAGAGTTCTAGTAGAAGCCAAGATCAATATTCCTATTTGGTTTCATAACCTAGAAACAGAAAAATAGGGAAATCATGCCAAATGTTGACGTTAAAAGTTGAGTCGGGGAGATCAAGAGTTCATTCAGAAAAAGATATACCACATTATCAAATACAATGTACATGATAAATCCAATATTAGAGTAGTAAAAGAGACTTTACAACAAACGTAATTAATATAACATTAGTATATTATAGTGATTATTAGCTTTGCAACATTATAAATGAATATAATGTTGATACGGCTTTCAGTCAATTTATACTCCAAAATATTGAAGCAAAATTAAGAAAAATAGTACCTTGATATATCTACAGAATGAATATATCACATTTATGATTCATGGAATTCAATCAATTGAATACTACATACATCCACAATGAAAGGGTTGCTTGATTGAAATTGATAGGCTTCCTCAATAAAACGTTAAAATAAAACGTTTTCTATTGGAATTGAATTCTGTGTAAGAGGAAGAAACTGTTCGGTTTCCTCAATAAGTGGGTTTGGTGCCTTTTCAATTAATGAGGTAAACAATTATAATAGAAGAAAATTCCACGAAAAGGAGAAAAAAGATAAATACAATTCCTAGCTAATGAAAGATGTCACATCACTTTTCTTATGAGTGCTGCTATTCGGTCAAATTCAACGTGGCCCAACTTTGTTTACACCCGTAAAATATCATTAACGCCCTTCTCTTCACAATTGGCTTAATGACCATTTTCCCCTCCAAAATATTTCCCTCCAAAATTAGTTAATAAATATTGATTATACCAAGACATTGAGCCCATAAATCATCATTATCTCATGCATGGGCATTCGTATTTTTTCCTTTTATACGGTATAATTATTACGTATTTTTAAAAAAAATACAATTTATAATATTACGTATTTTTTTCTAAATACAATTTATACGGATGGGGAGTTCAAAGGTCTAGTATGTATACATAATATTGTTTTTTCTTTTATATACTATAACTTGTCATACCATACATTTATTTTAATAGAGCTTTCATTAAACACACAATTCACCACCCTTATTCTTAACCTAAACATGAATGCTAACATAAAAACTAGTTTGGAGCCATTAAACCCGAATAACAGCCTAGAAACTAGGTTGGATCAACTAAGAAATGCATTACACATATCGTTGGGGCTGAATTCGGACGACAGTCTGATGAGTGAAGATGATCCGATCGATATTGATTCAGACGGCAACTTCAATGAAGGAGAAAATCATGTTGATGATGCTGCTGCTGATGACGATGGTTATGATTATGATGATGATGACGAACATTATTAAGAGGAAGAGGCAGAAGCTGGAGAGGAAAGGGAAATGCCTAACGAGTTCAATGAAGAAGATCTCATAACTGGTCCAATTACTGGGATGAGGTTCACTAGTAAGGATGTTATGTTTGATTTTTATAAAGAACATGCAAGATTATCAGGGTTTTGCATTGTTAAAAGAACATCTAACAAAAAAGGTGGTGATATTGTTAGGTATGTTCAATATGAATGTGATAGGTCTAGGAAACCAAGGAATAAGCATGTTACCAAGAGGATGAACTGCCCTGCTAAAATAAATGGAGTTTTGGAGCAGAATGATTCATGGCGTGTTTCAAAGTTTGTGAAAAAACATAATCATCAATTGGAACCAGCACTATCGCGATTGATGGCTGGACACAAATCGCTTAGTAGGTCTCTTAAGAGAACTCTTTTAGCCAAAGATATTGCTAGCTTAAGACCCTAAAAAAATATAAGGGTCACTGAAGTACTTGCCGGTGGCCCCGAAAATCTGGGTTGTACACCAAAGGATTGTCGAAATTATATTTTAAAGAGTAGAAAGCTTCATTTGCAGGAAGGGACGCACAATCATTGCTGAAGTTCTTCTGTGACATGCAGCAAAAAGACAGTGAATTTTACTACTCCGTAGATGTGGATGGTTTTGGTCGACTTCGTAATGTCGTATGGGTTCATTCACACTCCAAGGTTGCATATGAGGAGTTCCATGATGTAATATGCCTCGATACAACATACCTAGTGAATCGGTACAATATGCCATTTGCTTCATTTGTTGGTGTAAATCAGCATAGGCAGTCCATACTTTTGGGATGTGCTCTTATGTCTAGTGAAGATATAATAAGTTACAAAATGGTGATCTCTACATGGCTTGGAGCTCTAAACAATGTTCGTCCATTAGCTATCATGACTGACCAATGTGATAGTATTAAGGCTGCCATAAATGAATTGATGCCAAATACGGTACATAGATTTTGTATTTGGCACATATTCGCTAAGTTGCCTAAGAATTTAGGCAGAGTCGTTGATGCTAAGATTGCAAAGGCAGAATTTAAGGCCTTAGTCCTTGATAGCATTAACGTTGCTGAGTTTGAGACAAGATGGGCTGAATATATTGAAAAATATAATTTAGAGGAAAGGGGTTGGTTTTATAAGTTGTATTTGGAGAAGGAAAAGTGGGTTCCTGTATACCTTAATGACCACTTTTGGGCCGGGATGTTGTCCACATAGAGAAGTGAAGGCATGCATGCTTTCGTTGATGGATTTATCACCCGCCAAAGCACTTTGAAGCTATTTGTTCAGCAATATGAGTTAGCCATAAGATCAAAGTTCGAGAAAGAATTGGAAGGTGAATATAGGTCAAGGTGCTTTGAACCAAAATGTTTGTCTGAATTCGCATAGGAGCAAAAAATTCAAAAATGTTATACTCGTGAAGTGTTTGAATTTTTTCAGTTACAATTATGGAAATTGTTCCATTGTGAAATCAGCACCCCTGAAGATCATCAAGCAACCCTTGGAGTGGAAAAATACATTATATCAGATTCTTCGCTAAGGAGTTTTTACACTAGAGATACATTTGTATTCACGGTTGAATATACTCCTATTGGCGAATATCTAAGTTGCAGTTGCAAGTGGTTTGAAACAAAGGGTATTCTATGCTGTCATATACTAAAGGTGTTGTCTCACAAGAGGATTAAAAACGTTGACGAGAGGTATATATTGAAAAGGTGGAGAAAAGATGTTGTTCGTCCGCACTTGAAACGTTTCTTTCTAGGAGGTTACCACCGTATGGATTCTGAATACATGATGTACAGGGAACTATTAAAGCATTTTGAACGGCTTTGCGATATTATATTGGACACTGAAGTGATGAGGCAATATATTAAGTATAATTTGAACAAATTGGAACATGACCTTATGAATTGGGATGATGATATGATAGTTCCAAATTGGTATTTGGAAGGTACACATGATGGTGAGGGTGAGGATGAAGGAATAGATATAAGAGATCCTAGATATGTAGTTAGTCGTGGACGTCCAAGGTTGAATAGATATAGAGCGCGAATTTATTCATTCTTTAGAAGTTCACAAACGGGTGGTGGAAGTGGAGTTAGAGGCAATAGGGGTGGTAGAGGTGGTGGTAGAACTGGTGGTAGAGGTGTTGGTAGAGGTGGTGGTAGAACTGGTGGTAGAGGTCGTGGTAGAGGCCGTGCTAGAGGAGGTGGTAGAAGTCATTGACTAACGGAAGGAATTGAGGTGAAGTTTAACAAATTTGATTTAATATATTATTTTATTTTAGGTAAATAAATTGCTTAATAGTCTTTTTTACTCTAATTACAGCAAGATGATACAGTACAACCACAGAGTAGCTTGCCTGATCTAAACGGTGAAGCATACTGGGATGTAGAAGACTTGACCGTTTAGTTTGAGATGATTTTAGTTTGAAACTTGTTTAATTTGATTTGAGATAGATTTTTTTTTGATTTTATTGACTTTGTTTTTTAAAACGTGTGGTATTTTTTTTGTTCATAAATGTGAAGTATATTTGTGTTATACAATCCTACCTTTAACATTCAACATATTTGTGTTAGTTGCATTTTTTTTTACCATGCCTAATCCCCCTCTCTTCTTACATGAAATACAACTACACTGCCAATGCAGGGTAGATTTTACCAAAAGAAAAAAAAACGCCAAACCAACTCATTTAACTACCCAATATAGTATTTACTTTTACAAATTAATAACATACCAACATTTAAATTCCCAATGCATCATTTACTTTACCATTTTGGATTTTTTAAATGATAAAAAAAATCAAGATACAGATTAAAATTTCAAAATAAAATAGTGTAGGAGTTGAGAATGTGAGTGTGTTTTAGGTCTTTTAGTGTTTGAGTATGTGAATGTGTTTTAGGTCTTTATGGTTTGAGTATGTGACAATATATATAGGGGCCAAGTGAGTCCAAAAAAATTATTTCAAACACCCTACTGTCAGTGAAAAAAACACCTTTTTTTGCCACAAATATATAGTTTTGTTTGAATTATCGAATTAATGGTGGGGGTTGAATTGTATTTATTGTTTCGAATTTCAATGTAAATATTAAATACAATTTTATATTAACACTATTAACATACCATCTTTTGAATGGAACACTATTAACATTCCCACCATATAGTTAGGGTTTGTATTTGCATGAATATTATATTCCAACCATGATACTATACTGAAACGATACAAATTTTTTTTTATAACAAACGGAAAATTAATATTTAGAAATAAAACGTACACATTAGTTAATTTCAAACAAAACTTACACAAAACGTACACATTACTGGATGAAAATTAAATAAAAAACAACAAAAGCGAAAAAACAACACAAATATGGAAACATAACCTACAAACTAGTTAATTTCAACCGGACCTTCTAGAGTTCCTTGCCCTTTCACTTGCACTTTGAAGACAACATACAGTTCTTCAGTTTCAACCAACTCAAATTTAACAATACAACCCCGCCTAATATCATTAATCAACACAAAAATTTTTCAGCCCTCTTTCAGCCATCGTCGTTTACCAATGTTAATTTCCATAAAAAACTTTATGCCGTCATATTGAAGAACAGCGTCGTCCAGTGATTCAGGAATGTATTTGCATATTCGTTTTGGAATATACTGCAAACAAAAAGAAAAAAAAATTATTTTAGATTTTAATACAACCAAATCAGTTGCTTCTTTTCCAAAGCTATTTCCGAAAAACAAAAGCAACGTTTGTATTTTTGGATCGAAAAGCAGATTGTATTTGAAAACAAAATTTTATAAAAAAAATCTCACTTATCATATAATCTTGCTTGATGTATGAATCTTTCATAAGCACTTCAAAGGTTGGATTTGTCCCTTCGTCATTATCACTGGAAGAGTAGTCGGATGGGGATCGTTTGGCAGCGCTGGAGAGGGGTCCATGGTTTGTTTCTAGGGTTTGTGTAAGAGTGAGGGTATTAAAACGTTGTGTGTGTGTGTGAATGTGTATATAAACTTATATATACACAAACACAACCAATCTATGAAATTTTGTGTGTGTGAGATGGTATTAAAAGTTTTTTGTATGTGTGAATGTGACCATAAAGTTTAATAAAAGGAAATTTTGGAACCTACTTAATATCTATATTTTGAATATGTAGTCCACATTTGACCATATATATAATATTGATTGATGATAAAAAAATAAAATAAAATTAAAATTAGAATCTTGATAAATTAAAATTAAAATTTAATTTTTTTGTCCAATAAAATAGAAAACTAATTTATTCCTTACACGATGATTATCATAAAGTTTTTATACTTTATTTATACTAACTGAAAAACTGTGTGCTTAGTTGCATTGGAAATACATATTTGTCCAATCTATACTTCTAATTTATATACGATAATGATTATTTTTTTATTTTCCAATTTTCTTCCATTAAATCTATGATTTTTGTATTTGTAAAAGAATTAGCTACCTTAAAACAATCAAAACTCATGACTGTTCAAGTTCTTTTTAGTAAAAAAGGACTGTACGTTTTTTTTACTTTAATATGCAAAAGGAATTTAGTTAAGAAGAGGAGGGGATTGGAAATGGACATATTGTGATAGTTTTTCCTTCATAGCATTTATTAACAATCACAACCCTTAGAGAAAATACGTATATATTTTCTTCTAGCATTTATTAACAATCACAACACTACTTCTCTTCTAGTAGAACATACGTATATATTTTCTTACTCTGGAAATATATATTTTTATACTTATATTATATTGTTAAAAATTCTTCAATTGTCTAAATTTATCAATAATTTTCTTGAGTGTTATTTATTTATGTGTTGTTTACTAATTATTTTTAAGTATAAATATTATAAAATTATCTTTATCCACCTCTTTTCGTACGTTCATTTCTACTATAATATATGATGTTTGGATCTTTCACTTCTAAGAGGAAGATTACATTCAAATATATCTCCCGAAAGAGTTGCTAGAGGATTACAAATACAAAATAAAAATAAAATATTGCATGTAATTTATCATATACGTAAATCAACATAATAGTGGTATATTTATAATGTAATTTAAGAGACCATATTTTCTTAAATAACTGTGGTAATCAATCAAAATAATTTAATATATTAAGTAGCTATGAAAGAGTCTCATAGGTTGAATTAGTAAATAAGCTGATAGTTAGGATTTTACAAAACCAATATGATTTAATGTGCTCAAATAAACTAAATTACATTTTGACATGATATTAACAATCAACTTAAAATAAAGTGTTGGATTACAATCAACAGAATACAACATAAGAATGGTGTACCAGACCATTCTTCCAAAAAATATTGGAGCCTATGGACAAAATGACTCCTAGACCCTCTATACATTCAACTTACTTAAATATACCAGTACTACCTAATTTGAACTTTTAAAATAATTTCTGCTTCAGGTGATGCATACTGAAATCCTGGCCGATCAGTTAGTGCTTTGATACTTTCACTATCTTCATAGGTTAATGCCTCAATTTTGATTCTCTGAAGAGCCGGAGACTTGGCCAAAAGAAGCTTGAGCAATTGCATGTGAGGATTTATCCGTCGAATACTCCTAATCACAATAACTCTAAGGTTGTTGAATGTTGTATCTCCAAACCTTTCTTCCAAGTCAATGTTATCCAGAGCCAAAGGTACCCCACTACTATCCACCTAAGAATAAATTAAAAAAAACAAATGGAGATGTTTAAGTAAGAACACAAGCGACGAAATATAATTCAGTAAGAACGCAAAAGAAAAGACCTATGATGATTAAGTAATAACCTTGATTCCAGATATTCCAGATATGGGAAGCTTCTTATCAAGCACAAAACACATGCGACGAAATATAATTCATTCTGATATATATCGTCTAGGTAAAGATGTTTCACACAGTCAACATGAAAGGGAAGACTAGTTGGTACTTGACCTGCACTTGCAGCCATTATCTAGAAAAAAACATCCCAAATTAAAGGTTGGCTCATAGCACAAAATATGTTCCATATATGAAAATGCATTACGGTTAAGTTATGAAGCACATTTACCTTGACACTACGGTTGTCCAAATGTAGATTTTCCAGCGCACAAAAAGATCCAAAGAAACTAGTAATGTGATGACTTGATCCCAGAACATATTCTCCCCTAAGAGCATGCGATAATTGTGCTAGAAGAGGAATAGTTTTCAATTGAATATAGCTTACCCTAAATCTGAATTCAAGGGACTTCAGTTTGGAGGCATTAATTTCAATGACATCACTGAAACTATCTGATATTTCAAGCACCAATTGCTCAAGCAACGGGCAATTAGAGATTAAGCTTCCAAGCATTGTGGCCACAACAGTGACATTGTATGGCTTCAATCTTATAATCATTCCAAACCCATTGAAGGCTCGTGGAGGAGGTAATAAACAATCTTCAAGAGATATATGCTTCAAATTCACACATGTGAAAAATGAAGCAGGCAATTTGTATGGTGTCTCCCTAATCGGAAATTTTAGAATAAGATTTCCAATGACACTTTCAGAGAGGAACCCTAACAACCTTCTAACATAAGTAAAGTCTTCCGAAAATGGAATTAAGAGTGTAAAATGTTTAACTTGTCCGCCATGAAAATCCAAAATGTGGCGGATGATGTTTTCAAAATACCTTGGTTGGTCTATTTTCCATAGGGTTTGATCAAGAGTTAATTTTGTAATTCTACACCATTTATACTGCCATTTCTTTGATAAAATGCTTGTTCTAACATTATCTGGTAATGGCATAAGTACTAGAATATGATCAAGTACTTCCTCAGGCAGATTGCTGATGAAATCAAAAGGAAAAGTTTTAATGCAAATTCTTTTGTTAACTAGTGACATAATGCAAGTGATTAGGGCTATAGGGATCAGAAATACTAACGAGAATAGTAATGGGATTAAGTTAAAGAGAACGAAACCTGTTGAAATTCTATGGAAGAAGAAGAAGAAGCGAGAAACCTGTTGAAAATCTCTGAAGATGGAGCGAAAAGTGACTTTTGGGGATAAATACATAAACTTTTAGGGATAAATCGTATAGAAAAACAGAAACGTATCGAACACAAAATTCTTAATAAGTGCATAGGTATTAGTGCTCAGCAATGAGTGAGGGGCCGGGAGATCGAATTTCTCCCTTAACATGGTCAATTTTAATTTCTTCTTTTCACCCCAATCATTTTTTTTTCAATAAAAAATAATTAAACCATTAGGTACATTTTTTTACCATATTAATATAACGAGGTAGTAATATTGTAGCCATTTATATAGTTTCATACATTAAGGTCACATGTATCGTCCAATGTACAATTACATCGATCGTTGCGATTCATAGTAATATAATAGCCGTTTATATAATTTCGTACATTAAGGTCATACGTATCGGCCCATGGCAACTAAGTAATTCCACCGACTAAGGTTCTAGTAGTCATATGACCTATGATAATTACATCGATCGTTGCGATTCATAGTAATATAATAGCCATTTATATAATTTCGTACATTAAGGTCATACGTATCGGCCCATGGCAACTAAGTAATTCCACCGACTAAGGTTCTAGTAGTCATATGACCTATGATAATTACATCGATCGTTGCGATTCATAGTAATATAATAGCCATTTATATAATTTCGTACATTAAGGTCATACGTATCGGCCCATGGCAACTAAGTAATTCCACCGACTAAGGTTCTAGTAGTCATATGACCTATGATAATTACATCGATCGTTGCGATTCATAGTAATATAATAGCCATTTATATAATTTCGTACATTAAGGTCATACGTATCGGCCCATGGCAACTAAGTAATTCCACCGACTAAGGTTCTAGTAGTCATATGACCTATGATAATTACATCGATCGTTGCGATTCATAGTAATATAATAGCCATTTATATAATTTCGTACATTAAGGTCATACGTATCGGCCCATGGCAACTAAGTAATTCCACCGACTAAGGTTCTAGTAGTCATATGACCTATGATAATTACATCGATCGTTGCGATTCATAGTAATATAATAGCCATTTATATAATTTCGTACATTAAGGTCATACGTATCGGCCCATGGCAACTAAGTAATTCCACCGACTAAGGTTCTAGTAGTCATATGACCTATGATAATTACATCGATCGTTGCGATTCATAGTAATATAATAGCCATTTATATAATTTCGTACATTAAGGTCATACGTATCGGCCCATGGCAACTAAGTAATTCCACCGACTAAGGTTCTAGTAGTCATATGACCTATGATAATTACATCGATCGTTGCGATTCATAGTAATATAATAGCCATTTATATAATTTCGTACATTAAGGTCATACGTATCGGCCCATGGCAACTAAGTAATTCCACCGACTAAGGTTCTAGTAGTCATATGACCTATGATAATTACATCGATCGTTGCGATTCATAGTAATATAATAGCCATTTATATAATTTCGTACATTAAGGTCATACGTATCGGCCCATGGCAACTAAGTAATTCCACCGACTAAGGTTCTAGTAGTCATATGACCTATGATAATTACATCGATCGTTGCGATTCATAGTAATATAATAGCCATTTATATAATTTCGTACATTAAGGTCATACGTATCGGCCCATGGCAACTAAGTAATTCCACCGACTAAGGTTCTAGTAGTCATATGACCTATGATAATTACATCGATCGTTGCGATTCATAGTAATATAATAGCCATTTATATAATTTCGTACATTAAGGTCATACGTATCGGCCCATGGCAACTAAGTAATTCCACCGACTAAGGTTCTAGTAGTCATATGACCTATGATAATTACATCGATCGTTGCGATTCATAGTAATATAATAGCCATTTATATAATTTCGTACATTAAGGTCATACGTATCGGCCCATGGCAACTAAGTAATTCCACCGACTAAGGTTGTAGTAGTCATATGACCTATGATAATTACATCGATCGTTGCGATTCATACTAATATAATAGCCGTTGATATAGTTTCATACATTAAGGTCATACGTATCGGCCAATGGCAACTAAGTAATTCCACCGACTAAGGTTGTAGTAGTCAAATGACCTATGATAATCTCATTGATCGTTGCGATTCATAGTAATATAACAGCCGTTTATATAATTTCGTACATTAAGGTCATACGTATCGGCCAATGGCAACTAAGTAATTCCACCGACTAAGGTTGTGGTAGTCATATGACCTATGATAATTACATCTTTGCGATTTATAGTAATATAATAGCCGTTTATATAGTTTCATACGTTAAGGTCATACGTATCGACCAATGGCAACTAAGTAATTCCACCGACTAAGGTTGTAGTAGTCATATGACCTATGATAATTACATCGATCGTTGTGATTCATAGTAATATAATAGTCGTTTATATAATTTCGTACATTAAGGTCATACGTATCGGCCAAGGGCAACTAAGTAATTCCACCGACTAAGGTTGTAGTAGTCATATGACCTATGATAATTACATCGTTGCGATCCATAGTAATATAATAACCATTTATATAGTTTCATACATTAAGGTAATACGTATCGGTCAATGGCAACTAAGTAATTCCACCGACTAAGGTTGTAGTAGTCATATGACCTATGATAATTAGATCGATCGTTGTGATTCATAGTAATATAATAGCCGTTTATATAGTTTCATACATTAAGGTCATACGTATCGGCCAATGGCAACTAAGTAATTCCACCGACTAAGGTTGTAGTAGTCATATGACCTATGATAATTACATCGTTGCGATTCATAGTAATATAATAGCCGTTTATATAGTTTCATACGTTAAGGTCATACGTATCGGCCAATGGAAACTAAGTAATTCTACCGACTAAGGTTGTAGTTGTCATATGACCTATTATAATTACATCGATCATTGCGATTCATAGTAATATAATAGTCGTTTATATAGTTTTGTACATTAAGGTCATACGTATCGGCCAATGACAACTAAGTAATTCCACCGACTAAGGTTGTAGTAGTCATATGACCTATGATAATTACATCGTTGCAATCCATAGTAATATAATAGCCATTTATATAGTTTCATACATTGAGGTCATACGTATCGGCCAATGGCAACTAAGTAATTCCACCGACTAAGGTTGTAGTAGTCATATGACCTATGATAATTACATCGATCCTTGCGATTCATAGTAATATAATAGCCATTTATATAGTTTCATACGTTAAGGTCATACGTATCAGCCAATTTGAACTAAGTAATTCCACCGACTAAGGTTGTAGTAGTCATATGACCTATGATAATTACATCGTTGCGATTCATAGTAATATAATAGCCGTTTATATAGTTTCATACATTAAGGTCATACGTATCGGCCAATGGCAACTAAGTAATTCCACCGACTAAGGTTGTAGTAGTCATATGACCTATGATAATTACATCGTTGCGATTCAATGTAATATAACAGCCGTTTATATAGTTTCATATTTTAAGGTCATACGTATCGGCCAATGGAAACTAAGTAATTCTAACGACTAAGGTTGTAGTAGTCATATGACCTATTATAATTACATCGTTGCGATTCATAGTCATATAATAGCCGTTTATATAGTTTCATACGTTAAGGTCATACGTATCGGCCAATGGCAACTAAGTAGTTCCACCGAGTAAGGTTGTAGTAGTCATATGACCTATGATAATTACATTGATCGTTGTGATTCATAGTAATATAATAGCCGTTTATATAGTTTCATACGTTAAGGTCGTACGTATCGACCAAGGGTAACTACGTAATACCACCGACTAAGGTTGTAGTAGTCATATGAGCTATGATAATTACATCGATCGTTGCGATTCATATTATTATAATAGCCGTTTATATGGTTTCATACATTAAGGTCATACGTATCGGCCAATGACAACTAAGTAATTCCACCGACTAAGGTTGTAGTAGTCGTATGACCTATGATAATTACATCGTTGCGATTCATAGGAATATAATAGCTGTTTATATAGTTTCATGCATTAAGGTCATACGTATCGGCCAATTGCAACTAAGTAATTCCACCGACTAAGGTTGTGGTAGTCACATGACCTATGATAATTACATCGATCGGTGCGAGTCATAGTAATATAATAGCCGTTTATATAGTTTCATACGTTAAAGTCATACGTATCGACCAATGGCAACTAAGTAATTCCACCGACTAAGGTTGTAGTAGTCATATGACCTATGATAATTACATCGTTGCGATTCATAGTAAAATAATAGCCGTTTATATAGTTTAATACATTAAGGTCATACGTATCGGCCAATGGCAGCTAAGTAATTCCACCAACTAAGGTTGTAGTAGTCATATGACCTATGGTAATTCGATCGTTGCGATTCATAATGATATAATAGCCGTTTATATAGTTTCATACATTAATGTCATACGTATCGGCCAATGGCAACTAAGTAATTCTACCGACTAAGGTTTTAGTAGTCATATGACCTAAGATAATTACATCGTTGCGATTCATAGTAATATAATAGCCTTTTATATAGTTTCATACGTTACGGTTATACATATCGGCCAATGCAACTAAGTAATTCCACCGACTAAGGTTGTAGTACTCATATGACCTATGATAATTACATCGTTGCGATCCATAGTAATATAATAGCCATTTATATAGTTTCATACATTAAGGTAATACGTATCGGTCAATGGCAACTAAGTAATTCCACCGACTAAGGTTGTAGTAGTCATATGAACTATGATAATTAGATCGATCGTTGTGATTCATAGTAATATAATAGCCGTTTATATAGTTTAATACGTTAAGGTTATACGTATAGGCCAATGGCAACTAAGTAATTCCACCGACTAAGGTTGTAGTAGTCATATGACCTATGATAATTACATCGTTGCGATTCATAGTAATATAATAGCCGTTTATATATTTTAATACGTTAAGGTTATACGTATAGGCCAATGGCAACTAAGTAATTCCACCGACTAAGGTTGTAGTAGTCATATGACCTATGATAATTACATCGTTGCGATTCATAGTAATATAATAGCCGTTTATATATTTTAATACGTTAAGGTTATACGTATAGGCCAATGGCAACTAAGTAATTCCACCGACTAAGGTTGTAGTAGTCATATGACCTATGATAATTACATCGTTGCGATTCATAGTAATATAATAGCCGTTTATATATTTTAATACGTTAAGGTTATACGTATAGGCCAATGGCAACTAAGTAATTCCACCGACTAAGGTTGTAGTAGTCATATGACCTATGATAATTACATCGATCGTTGCGATTCATAGTAATATAATATCCGTTTATATAGTTTCATACGTTAAGGTCATACATATCGGCCAATGGAAACTAAGTAATTCCACCGACGAAGGTTATAGTAGTCATATGACCTATGAAAATTACATGATTAGTTGCGATTCATATTAATATAATAGCCGTTTATATGGTTTCATACATTAAGGTCATACGTATCAGCTAATGACAACTAAGTAATTCCATCGGCTAAGGTTGTAGTACTCATATGACCTATGATAATTACATCGTTGGGATTCATAGTAATATAATAGCCGTTTATATAGTTTCATACATTAAGGTCATACGTATCGGCCAATGGCAACTAAGTAATTCCACCGACTAAGGTTGTAGTAGTCATATGACCTATGAAAATTACATCAATAGTTGCGATTCATATTAATATAATAGCCGTTTATATGGTTTCATACATTAAGGTCATACGTATAAGCTAATGACAACTAAGTAATTCCATCGACTAAGGTTGTAGTAGTCATATGACCTATGATAATTACATCGTTGGGATTCATAGTAATATAATAGCCGTTTATATAGTTTCATACATTAAGGTCATACGTATCGGCCAATGGCAACTAAGTAATTCCACTGACTAAGGTTGTAGTAGTCATATGACCTATGATAATTACATCGATCGTTGCGATACATAGTAATATAATAGCCGTTTATATAATTTCGAACATTAAGGTCATACGTATCGGCCAATGGCAACTAAGTAATTCCACCGACTAAGGTTGTAGTAGTCATATGACCTATGATAATTACATCGTTGCGATACATAGTAATATAATAGCCGTTTATATAGTTTCATACGTTAAGGTCATACGTATCGGCCAATGGAAACTAAGTAATTCTACCGACTAAGGTTGTAGTTATCATATGACCTATTATAATTACATCGATCATTGCGATTCATAGTAATATAATAGTCGTTTATATAATTTTGTACATTAAGGTCATACGTATCGGCCAATGGCAACTAAGTAATTCCACCGACTAAGGTTGTAGTAGTCATATGACCTATGATAATTACATCGTTGCGATTCATAGTAATATAATAGCCATTTATATAGTTTCATACATTAAGGTCATACGTATCGGCCAATGGCAACTAAGTAATTCCACCGACTAAGGTTGTGGTAGTCATATGACCTATGATAATTACATCGATCCTTGCGATTCATTGTAATATAATAGCCGTTTATATAGTTTCATACGTTAAGGTCATGCGTATCGGCCAATGGAAACTAAGTAATTCCACCGACTAAGGTTGTAGTAGTCATATGACCTATGATAATTACATCGTTGCGATTCATTGTAATATAACAGCCGTTTATATAGTTTCATACATTAAGGTCATACGTATCGGCCAATGGAAACTAAGTAATTCTAACGACTAAGGTTGTAGTAGTCATATGACCTATTATAATTGCATCGTTGCCATTCATAGTCATATAATAGCCGTTTATATAGTTTCATACGTTAAAGTCATACGTATCGGCCAATGGCAACTAAGTAATTCCACCGACTAAGATTGTAGTAGTCATATTACTTATGATAATTACATCGTTGCGATTCATAGTAATATAATAGCCGTTTATATAGTTTCACACATTAAGGTCATACGTATCGGCCAATGGCAACTAAGTAGTTCCACCGAGTAAGGTTGTAGTAGTCATATGACCTATGATAATTACATCGATCGTTGTGATTCATACTAATATAATAGCCGTTTATATAGTTTCATACGTTAAGGTCATACGTAACGACCAATGACAACTAAGTAATACCACCGACTAAGGTTGTAGTAGTCATATGACCTATGATAATTACATCGATCGTTGCGATTCATATTAATTTAATAGCCGTTTATATGGTTTCATACATTAAGGTCATACGTATCGGCCAATGGCAACTAAGTAATTCCACCAATTAAGGTTGTAGTAGTCATATGACCTATGGTAATTCGCTCGTTGAGATTCATAATGATATAATAGCCGTTTATATAGTTTCATACATTAATGTCATACGTATCGGCCAATGGCAACTAAGTAATTCCACCGACTAAGGTTGTAGTAGTCATATGACCTATGATAATTACATCGTTGCGATTCATAGTAATATAATAGCCGTTTATATAATTTCGTACATTAAGTTCATACGTATCGGCCAATGGCAACCTAGTAATTCCACCGACTAAGGTTGTAGTAGTCATATGACCTATGATAATTACATCTTTGTGATCCATAGTAATATAATAGCCATTTATATAGTTTCATACATTAAGGTCATACGTATCGGCCAATGGCAACTAAGTAATTCCACCGACTAAGGTTGTAGTAGTCATATGACCTATGATAATTACATCTTTGCGATTCATAGAAATATAATAGCCGTTTATATAGTTTCATACATTAAGGTCTTACGTATCGGCCAATGGCAACTAAGTAGTTCCACCGAGTAAGGTTGTAGTAGTCATATGACCTCTGATAATTACATCGATCGTTGTGATTCATAGTAATATAATAGCCGTTTATATAGTTTCATACGTTAAGGTCATACGTATCAACCAATGGCAACTAAGTAATACCACCGACTAAGGTTGTAGTAGTCATATGACCTCTGATAATTACATCGATCGTTGCGATTCATATTAATTTAATAGCCGTTTATATGGTTTCATACATTAAGGTCATACGTATCGGCCAATAACAACTAAGTAATTCCACTGACTAAGGTTGTAGTAGTCGTATGACCTATGATAATTACATCGTTGCGATTCATAGGAATATAATAGCTGTTTATATAGTTTCATACATTAAGGTCATACGTATCGGCCAATTTCAACTAAGTAATTCCACCGACTAAGGTTGTGGTAGTAATATGACCTATGATTATTACATCGATCGGTGCGAGTCATAGTAATATAATAGCCGTTTATATAGTTTCATACATTAAGGTCATACGTATCGGCCAATGGCAACTAAGTAATTCCACCGACTAAGGTTGTAGTAGTCATATGACCTATGATAATTACATCGTTGCGATTCATAGTAATATAATAGCCGTTTATATAGTTTCATACATTAAGGTCATACGTATCGGCCAATGGCAACTAAGTAATTCCACCAACTAAGGTTGTAGTAGTCATATGACCTATGGTAATTCGATCGTTGCGATTCATAATGATATAATAGCCGTTTATATAGTTTCATACATTAATGTCATACGTATCGGCCAATGGCAACTAAGTAATTCCACCGACTAAGGTTGTAGTAGTCATATGACCTATGATAATTACATCGTTGCGATTCATAGTAAAATAATAGCCGTTTATATAGTTTAATACATTAAGGTCATACGTATCGGCCAATGGCAACGAAGTAATTCCACCAACTAAGGTTGTAGTAGTCATATGACCTATGGTAATTCGATCGTTGCAATTCATAATGATATAATAGCCGTTTATATAGTTTCATACATTAATGTCATACGTATCGGCCAATGGCAACTAAGTAATTCCACCGACTAAGGTTGTAGTAGTCATATGACCTATGATAATTATATCGTTGCGATTCGTAGTAATATAATAGCCGTTTATATAATTTCGTACATTAAGTTCATACGTATCGGCCAATGGTAACCTAGTAATTCCACCGACTAAGGTTGTAGTAGTCATATGACCTATGATAATTACATCGTTGTGATCCATAGTAATATAATAGCCATTTATATAGTTTCATACATTAAGGTCATACGTATCGACCAATGACAACTAAGTAATTCCACCGACTAAGGTTGTAGTAGTCATATGACCTATGATAATTATATCGTTGCGATTCATAGAAATATAATAACCATTTATATAGTTTCATACATTAAGGTCTTACGTATCGGCCAATGGCAACTAATTAATTCCACCGACTAAGGTTGTAGTAGTCATATGACCTATGATAAGTACATCGATCATTGCGATTCATAGTAATATAATAGCCGTTTATATGGTTTCATACGTTAAGGTCATACGTATTGGTCAATAGCAACTAAGTAATTCCACCGACTAAGGTTGTAGTAGTCATATGACCTATGATAATTACATCGTTGCGATTCATAGTAATATAATAGTCGTTTATATAGTTTCATACATTAAGGTCATATGTATCAGCTAATGGCAACTAAGTAATTCCACTGAGTAAGGTTGTAGTAGTCATATGACCTATGATAATTACATCGTTGCGATTCATAGTAATATAATAGCCGTTTATATAGTTTCATACGTTAAGGTCATACGTATCGGCCAATGGCAACTAAGTAATTCCACCGACTAAGGTTGTAGTAGTCATATGACCTGTGATAATTACATCGATCGTTGCGATTCATATTAATATAATAGCCGTTTATATAGTTTCATATATTAAAGTCATATGTATCGGCCAATGGCAACTAAGTAATTTCACCGACTAAGGTTGTAGTAGTCATATGACCTATGATAATTCGATCGTTGCGATTCATAGTAATATAATAGCCGTTTATATAATTTCGTAGATTAAGGTCATACGTATCGGCCAATGGCAACTAACTAATTTCACCGACTAAGGTTGTAGTAGTCATATGACCCATGATAATTACATCGTTGGGATTCACAGTAATATAATAGCCGTTTATACAGTTTTATACATTAAGGTCATACGTATCAGCCAATGGAAACTAAGTAATTCCAGCGAGTAAGATTGTAGTAGTCATATGACCTATGATAATATATCGTTGGGATTCATAGTAATATAATAGTCGTTTCTATAGTTTCATACGTTAAGGTCATACGTATCGGCCAATGGCAACTAAGTAATTCCACCGACTAAGGTTGTAGTAGTCATGTGACCTATGATAATTACATCGTTGCGATTCATAGTAATATAATAGCCGTTTATATAGTTTCATACATTAAGGTCATACGTATCGGCCAATGACAACTAAGTTATTCCACCGACTAAGGTTGTAGTAGTCATGTGACCTATGATAATTACATCGTTGCGATTCATAGTAATATAATAGCCGTTTATATAGTTTCATACATTAAGGTCATACCTATCGGCCAATGGCAACTAAGTAATTCCACCGACTAAGGTTGTAGTGGTCATATGACCTATGATAATTACATCGATCGTTGCGATTCATATTAATATAATATCCGTTTATATAATTTCATACATTAAGGTCATACGTATCGACTACTGGCAGCTAAGTAATTCCACCGACTAAGGTTGTAGTAGTCATATGACCTACGATAATTCGATCGTTGTGATTCATAGTAATATAATAGCCGTTTATATAGTTTCATACATTAAGGTCATACGTATGGGCCTATGGCAACTAAGTAATTCCACCGACTAAGGTTGTAGTAGTCATATGACCTATGATAATTACATCGATCGTTGCGATTCATAGTAATATAATAGTCGTTTATATAGTTTCATACTTTAAGGTCATACGTATGGGCCTATGGCAACTAAGTTATTCCACCCACTAAGGTTGTAGTAGTCATATGACCTATGATAATTACATCGATCGTTGCGATTCATAGTAATATAATAGCCGTTTTTATAGTTTCATACATTAAGGTCATATGTATCGGTCAATGACAACTAAGTAAGTCCACCGACTAAGGTTGTAGTAGTCATATGACCTATAATAATTACATCATTGTGATTCATAGCAATTACTAGCCGTTTATATAGTTTCATACGTTAAGGTCATACCTATCGGCCAATGGCAACTAAAGGTTGTAGTAGTCATATGTAATTATTACATCGATCGTTGCGATTCTTAGTAATATAATAGCCGTTTATATTGTTTCATACGTTAAGGTCATACGTATGACCTTATTTATATAATAGTAAATATATAATTATATATATATTTTTGGTTAATCTTATTTATAATAAATGAAAATCATGATAATAAAAGGAAATTCATGATAATAAAATGAAAATCATGATAATAAAAGGAAAGTCATATTTTGTATTCTAGATTTTTATTAGGAATGAAACAGGATGGCATCTTTGGAGTCAAATGTTAAATACAATTTTCGGAGGGAAACAAAGCGAAAAGTAAAAAAGACATCGTTTGGAGGGAAATTGAAAGTTTTTACTCTTTATATATCTCTTAAACACAAGAACAACATATCTCCAACTCTCTAAGCAAAATAAATACTTTAAACATGAAGTGGACAGATGAATCGAAGAAGAATTATATCCATGGTTTCGGATGAGACTGCCCAGATCGTACATTAGGCATGATTATCTGGTAATTTTATTTTTGTTAAATTTTCATGATTTGTTAACTGTTTATTATCCTAACTAGCAATGAACCCTAAACACTGTCTTTACACTATGTTCTTGCAGTTTCTTCCAAAGAGTATACGTGGCTATCTTCCTCCTATTTCGGTTAACACAACTATTCCATGTAATGGGAAGGCGTGACATGTGACTCTCACAAGTGGTGTTCGGAGAAGACTCGTCAATGGGTGGAAACAATTTGTTGTCGACAATAATATTAAGAAAGGGAATGTTTGTTCTCTTTGAACTAGTTCAGGCTACATCAGGGGCTGTGATATTCTCTGTTCAAGAGCTAGGATTAACTAATGCTTAACTTGATAATTTCTCATCTTTAGTTTTTTTTTTAGTTAAGCCAGTCACTATCTTCATAATATTGTTTGTCTTTTTTCATTTATTATTGTTATATTTATTTATTTTAATAAGACTAAACCTAAACCTATACCCTAACCCCTAAACCCTAAACCCTAAACCTAAACCTGAACGAACCTACACCTAAACCTAAACAAGGATAAAATAATTTTACATGGATTAATATAGACTTCTAAGATCAAGAATACTATATGGCAAAAGTGAAAGAAAAAAAATCCAACATCTGTGAATTGCATGCCACTATATGGCAGAATTTTTAAAAAAAATAAAAAAAATAAAAATCAAAATGTGTATAAGCGGATGGATAAAGACAAGTTCCTCTAATTAATTGTAGTCATAGAGGAGAGTAATGGTTGCATGGAGGAGTTTAATGGTGCATATAGGAGTGAAATCGACTACTAGGGGAAGTGTAATGGTTGCATCAATGAGTGGAAGAGGCTACTGGAAAATGTAATGGATGCATAGAGGAGTGGAAGGGGCTGCTATGGTATGTTATATCCGCACTGGGAACTGTAATGGTTGTATAGGGTCTCTAAAATAGATTAAGTCCATATAATTCTCCCTATATATTCGAAAATATGGCAGACCTACAAAGCACAATCAAACTTAAACTTCTACTACAAATAAGCATAGCTATGGACAGGACTCCCACAAAGAAAGCAGTAGAACAACCACTACATGGTTTGCCAGTCAGTCACAATATTCTTTATCAAGATCTGAAGCGTGACTTCACTAAGCTGAAGCGTGAGGTCAATGAACTGATCAAGAGGGTTGTACGTGATTCAAGTGTTGACTACTTGAAAGGTGTGATATTGGAAGAGCATCTTCTTACTTCTCTCTATGCTATGCTTGACGATATGCCCGTACCCTCAGTCCAGAATGGTGCCAAGAGAAATTAAGTTATTGTCATCACTAGCGATACCTGAATCCGTCTCCAAGACCTCCAAATCTCTTTCAGTTAACCAGAATATCGAGTAGTGGGTGTGTGTGTTTTGTTGGTTGCAAGTTTATCTACCCCCCCTCCCCCAGGCCTATGGTGTTGTTGCTTTTATTTTCCTATTTTTTTTCATGTTTTGCTGATGTTATCCTCAATTATCATACTAATCAATGAATTTTTATGTTTTTAATCTTTTTTTTTCTTAATAATCGCGTTTGATTCAAGTTAACAAAACAGTCATACTGTCTTCAATACTTCAACTTTTCGTTTTATTCCTAGTGAAATGAACGTAACATTTGTAAAGATTAATTTAAGTCCGTTAAAATTGGTCAATTTTTTTTTCCAGAATTAATATAACACATTGAACTTATGACACCAACCTTGGACAGTAGGAAAATGTATTGACAATAAAAATGAAGATAGTTGAGTGCTTGAAGATGCAATACTGAACTTATGAAGATATTTGATGAGTACTTGAAGATATATAATTGATTACTTATGAATCAAAGTAGTACGAATTAAACATGTGCAAAATGATAACACTTTGACAAATTAATACTTCCATTCAATTCATAATACTTTTTTTAAATATTTGATGAGTACTTGAAGATATATAATTGATTACTTATGAATCAAAGTAGTACAGATTAAAACAGTTGCAAAATGACAACATTTTGACAAATTAAAACTTCAGTTCAATTCATAATACTTTAAAAAAAAAAATGAACAATCAAATGAACAATTTTGAAATCTTCATCCCTTTGAAATCTTCATCCCTACAAACATTCCATCTAACAACACATATGACATAGCACTTTCTCTACTGTCACCTTCAACCCCAACATCACTTTCATCAACAAAAGAACTTGAAAATTGTTCTTCACTGACAACATTTTTTTTTTGGAACTCATTTTCATCATAAGATTTGTAAGACTTGAAGATGCTTCCTTTGAAACCTATAACCATAGGAGCATACTCACACCAAGAGTTGTATAATCCGGGTTTTTTACCATAAAATACCACATACACCTTCGACGATGCTGATATATTATTATCAGCTTGAGATCCATTTCTAAACTCTTTGAACGCTGCTATGGCTTCATCATACGTTTTGAAGGCCTTCAAGATGCTGCCCTTGACACCAATAACCATAGGAGCACAGTGATGCCAAGAGTTGTACAATCCATGCCTCTTACCGCGAAATAATACGTAAACCTTTGAAGCATTATTCCTCTTCCAGTGGTCCATTCCTTAATCTAACAATAAGAAAAGATAAGAGATGAAGAAGGAGAAAACAAATTAAAGATAGAAATGTCAATGGGGGCTGTAAAAGCTTCTTGGTTGAAGCAATCTATATTTAAGTGTTAGGGTTAGAAAGTAAATAGTATTTTTTTAGTTTAGTGATACAGTAATATAGAAAGTGAAATAACGATAATTTAATCGTATTTTTTTTAGTATACTATGCGTGTATTTTAGTGTATTTCGTTTAAATAGTATAATACATGTATATGAGTATAAATTGCTTTATCAAAAATAGTGTAGCATGCATGTGAAAATGTGAAAGAAGCATGGGGAAGGTAAGATCATTAAACTAATGAGAGAGAATTAGAAGGAAAACAATAAAAAATACTAAAGGGTATATCTGGAAAACGAAAATGCCTAAATATCAATTATGCCCTTAAAAGCCGTGCAAAGTTACCACAATACCCCCAGTTGGGACGTTTTGGCCAAAACGAGTTTGGCCAAATATATTTTCCGTTTTCTTATTCCCATATTTATATATACTAGTTTTAATGTACGTGTGTATCACGTCAAATTTATTAGTTATATAGTATTTGTAAATATAAATATTTTATTGTATAAGATATGTCATGATGTATCTCATCTAACATCTCTTTATAAACGATGTTCTTGGTGTATATATATATTCCCATCTGTCACTATGTTTCTGATGTATGTTCCCTTTCATCGCTTGGTTGCTTTGCCATGATCAAAAAATTAATGGCCGACATTAATCTCTTAAAAAGAGCAATATATAGTTGTCCATGCGAAAATCATGCAGTGACAAGTAAAGTTCAACTTTTGCAATTGTTTGACACTGTGATAAATCAATGCAAATATTGTTTTTGAACAAATTGATCTTCATAAATGAAAGTAGAGTTTTACGTTTCTTTATAATTACGAATAGTAGTGACACATTCAGTCAGAATTTTGATATAGAGCTCTATGTTATATTTATGAAATAACAAATTCCAAGAGATAATTCTATGTTGGTTAAAATCATAAAATATAGAATTGTCTCATTATTAGAATTTAAATGAATTAGGATAAAGCTTAGACTTTTAACACCTGAATATATATAACACTTCGACATCCGGATATTTAACATAACATAATTGGGATATTTATACAAATAGGTCATATTAAGTACCCGTAACTCTAGTTGCTGCTGTGAAGATTTCTTTTAGTTTTTCGAGCAAATAAATCTGCATCAATATGGATTTAAAAGAAAAATTTATACGGAATGCGTATTAAAATGTTTACTAAAAATAAATTTAATAGATTTAATATCAAATAAAACATCATTTTGTAGCTAAAAGGAAACAATAATTAATTAAGCTCTTTATTCATGAAATTCTAGTCATGTATCGGAATTTAAGTTCAATTCTTTGTACTCAGTCTACCATTGAATATATTATAGGTTAATAATAAAAAATTATTTTGGAAAAATTACTCTTTTACATTCGGTCCTTTTTAGTTATATACTCCCAACATGCAAGAGTCGAGATAATTTTATGATTGAAAAAATAAATGCAACATGTTATGTGAGAAGAAAAGGAGAAAGTTACTGCAAAAAACTTAATACATAAAACAATAATGTAATTACATACATTAATTCATATTGTTATGTGGTCATTTTTAACATGCCAAAGATCTCCTAACAATATGTGTTGTGCAACCTGCATTGTTCCTACAAATTTCAATTCAATTATAGCATAATTAACTGCGGTCCTAAATCTAATAAATACCTTTATCAGAGGAATCTTACTAATTAGGTATCTTTCACACAAAATTTCATAACGCAATCCATACTGAATAAATTTATCAAGTAATCTAATCTCAAATATTGAATTAGATTAGCTCAATTGAATAACAAACTACACACAAACATGCACCCAACAAATTATATACACGTCCCCTAACTACATAAAAATCTCGTGTTATCATTAGCATGCTAGATTTATAGAAATGTAACGACCTGGCCGGTCATTTTGAGAATTTAAGCTCCGTTTGGTGGCGTAAGTTCTTGAACAACTTCATATTAAGTATATCGACTTGCGTGCATGGTGGAATTCAGTTACCGAATGATTCGGAGTTGAATTGGAAGAAGGATTCCAGTTTTGGAAGCTTAAGCGGTGAAATTTGATCGGAATTTGACTTTTTATGTAAACGGCCCCGGAATAATTTTTGGATAATGTCAACAGCTCCGTATGGTCATTTTGGACTAAGTCGCGCGTCCGGATTAAGTTTAGGAGGTCCGTAGGATAATTTGAGGCAATTCAGCGAAAGTTGAAAAATTTAAAGTTTGGGAAATGGAGAAGTTTGACCCACATTTGACTTTTGTGGTATCGGGGTCGAAATGTGATTCCGAGTGTTGGCGCAACTCTATTATGTATTTTGGGACTTGTCTGCAAAATTTGGCGTCATTTCGGGTTTGTTTGATTGGTTTCGGCACGAATTTTTCGAAGTGGAAGATTTGGAAGTTCATAGTCCGATTCATGGTGCGATTTGCATTTTCGGCGTTGTTTGATATGATTTGAGACCCCGAGCGAGTCTGTGTTAGGTTATGAAACTTGTTTGTGTCTTTAGACGGGGTCCCGGGGATCTTGGGTGTATTCCAGATGGGCTACGAGTCATTTTTCCCTAATTTTGAACTGCTGTTTCTGGTGTCTGAAGTTCCCTTCTGCAATCGTGTAGTTCCAGTTGTGATCGCGTAGTGTAATGTTGACCTGCCATAATTTCCTTCATCGCGTTCACATAGTTAGATTCGCGATCGCGAACATATAATTTCTTCTGCAACGCGTTCACTTCTAAATGTCCGCGATCGCGTAATGTTAGCCTTGCTGGGAACCCCAACTTGTTCTTCGCGTTCGCGTCACTGAGTATGCGATCGCGTAAGCTTAGTCCACTATTATCTATGTTCGCATCACCTTGTTCTCGTTCGCGTAGGCTTCCGCCTCTTCTCTTTCGCGTTCGCGAGCGTGTCTTCACGTTTGCGAAGTACAACCTGGGCATCCTACCTTTTTTATTCTTCGCGATCGCAAATGATGTTCTGCGATTACGCTTCATTAAACGCCTGGGCAGAATATAAATCTTCAAATAGAGGATTAAGCCATTTTTATCATATTTTGACTTGTAGAGCTCGATTTTGAGCGATTCTTGGTGGGTTTTTCCAAGCAATTCGATTGGGTAAGTGTTCTTCACCTAAAATTAAATATATTCCATGATTTTATCCTTATTTTTGTCATTGTATTTGTGTTTTGAATAAGGAAAATGTTGGGTTTTGAAGAAATATTTCTAAAATGAAAATTCATGATTCGAGGGGCGAAATAGTATCGGAATTTGGTAATTTTTGTATAGTTGAAATCATATTGGAACGGTGTTCGAATTTTGTAAAATTTATCGGGTTCCGAGGTGCGGGCCCGGGGGTCGACTTTTGGGTCTATTTTAGATTTTTATAAATATCGAAACTTTATTATCCGGAATAATTTCTTATAACTTTTATGTGTGCTTTGAAGTTGTTCTAGTTGGATTAAAGCCGTCCGAAGGCCTTTTCACCCGAGAAGTCCATTTTAGAGTACCGGGTTGTCGACTTTGAGGTAAGTATCTTGCCTAATCTTGTGTGAGGGAACTACCCCTTAGGATTTGAGTCTTCTGTGTTGATTGTAGTGCTTGTACGCGAGGTGACGAGTGCGTGTCAGGACTTATTTGTAGAAGTTGTCCTTTTAGGAAACTTAGGTTCTTATATATTCACTGAGTATGAATTTGTTCTTGACATGATTGAGTTCCTAATCTCTTGTTTCATTTTTACTTGCCTAATTTAGAATTTCTTGCTTTTTGATTCACTCTTATTGCCTATTTGACTCCAAATTGACTAAACTGAAGATTTCATCCCTTTTTACTATCATGGTATATCTTCATAACTGCTTATCTCTATTTGTAATTTTCATCACCATCCTATAATTATTTAGTCTTAATTAAGGTTATGGCTACCTTCCTGCTGCTTACCCTTAAGTGAAATTGTTGAATATCCTCGAAATTTGCTCAACCTTAAAGGTAGTTTAGATACCTTATATCTTAATTGACTTGCCCTTATTTGAATTTTCTGGATTTGTGTTAATTTCTTGTTGTCGAATCGTGCAATTGGGTGCGACTGTTACATGCCATTTTCTTCCTTGTTGAGCTGTCTTTATTACGCCTAACATTCTTTGTTGTGATTATTCCTTGTGAACTAGCCTTGCCTTTATTGTGATCGAAGATTCTTGAGTTGATGTATTTACCGTATCTTGTATTATTGTCATTTTGTTGTTATACTTGTTGTGGTGATGCACGAGGTTTCTGTCATGCGTTATGATTATTGTGATGCACGAGGTTTCTGCCGTACGATTGTTGATATGGGAATTTGTACGAGGTTTCTATCGTACCGTGTTTTCTATTGATAAGGCACATGCGTCGTGACAAGGCGGGATATATATATGTGGGTTGCACATGTGGTGAGACAAGGTGGGAACATTGTTGTTCGCGTGTGGCGAGACAAAGCGGGCACTCATTTGACTATTGCACACGTGGCGAGACAAGGTGGGCTGTGTTAGGGGTTGTTTGTGATACTTGTATTGGCCTGGAGGCATTCTTTGTTTGTTGACACTGTGTAATGGTACACTTACTGTGTGAGTTTATTCGTGTGGAAATTGTGAGAAAACAATGTACCTGTTGCCCCTTTTCTTTCCTTATGCTTATTGGCTATTGAATCATGTTAGGACACCTGCACATGCATACACGCAATTAAGCACTATTATCGGATTAAGGATTTTCCTTGTTGTTATAGATACTCTTGTTGTACTTACCATATATGTGGGAATGACTCCAAATGGCACGTGAGTCGTTCGTGCAGTTATTACTTGAAATGAGGGCACAAGATGCCAATGTTATTGTTCAGATACTAGAACCCGTGAGTGGTGATTTTGTCCGAGGTTCGGTACCTCGTGGAGATGACTAAGAACTTGATGTAAAAGTAGTCTAAATTGTTGAGTCCCTACTTGTTCTTGTTGTATATTTACATTCCGGATTTATTTGTGATTCACTTACTCTTTCGTGCTTTTTTTATGATTTTTCCGCTATTACTTGTTATTCCTGTCACAACTCCTTTTTCCCGAAGGGGGATATGGGGGTAAGGGAGTTTTTCCAATTTAAGTGATATTAATTGAAATGAGATTATTTATTTATTCAGAGTCACCACTTGGAATATTATGGCGTCCCAAGTCACCGGTTTATTTTAAATCCCATGGAAATTTGACTCTGTTCTAAAGTCTGCGAAACCAGAAGACCGGGCAAGGAATTCTGTTAACCCGGAAGAAGGTGTTAGGCACCCCCGAGTTCCGTGGTTTTAGCACGGTCGTTTTAATCATACATGGCTTAATTAAATTGTTTAATTACATATTTTAGAACCTATGTGCATTTTACCTTTACCGCTATTAATTACTCGATTATTCGTTATTACGAAATTATCTTGAAAACGAGTCACGCGTTTGTGTACTCTTTTTGTTTAGCGCGTCAAAAGTTATGTCACGCGTACGTGTACATAATTAATAACACTTTATTATTATTAAGAAGCTTGTTTTGGCCAAAGTTGCGCGGACGCATACCTTGATTTATTTTGAAAGTCATAACTATGTCACGCGAACATGTACAAAAAAAAAAGACAACTTCATCAAAATCGAAAGTCTTCAGCACCCAAATGATCACAATTGTTTGTTACTCAAAAATTCAAATAATCGATTAATTATTTTTCACATGGGTTTCATCTGAATAAACATAGATAGTTTCAGCAAGGAGCAATATTAATGGATCAACAGAGTAAAAAAAATCGAACTTGATTAACATCATTTACTGTTTTTATTCAACCTTCAATTATATGAAATTAATAACAACTCATCATTGATTACACAAACTAAATAAGAAAACTCAACATTAATTACACAAACTTAATAACCAAAACTCAACATTGCACACCCATTAATACAAGTCGGCTAATCCAACTAACAAAATATGAACCATTGAATCAGTGACAAGCAAATTAGAACAAGAAAGATCGAAACAATTCGTGAAGAAAAAGAAAAATAAGCTGACCTTTATGCTAATCAATTCGACGTCGAACACCGTTGGAATTCAACGACCAAAGAAACCTTGAAACGGAGCCTTTAAACTAAACCTCGCCGGTGACCTCAAAACTCGATTGAAGATGGTGTTTTAATGTTGTTTTGCAGACTGGTTTTGAAGGTGGCTCAGGTGATGTTTGGCTATTCCATGGCTGCGTTTTTGACTTCTACATGGATAATTCTCGGTGGCTTAACGGAGGGATTTCGGAGTCGTTTGGATATGTTTTGAGCGATTTTGGAAGCGAGTTTCAGCTGGTTTTTTGCAGTCACTGTTGGTCGCCATTTTTGCAGTCACTGTTGGTCGCCATTTTTGCAGCTCTTACAACTGATTTTTGGTGGTTTAATGGAGGTTTTCATGGAGAAAAAGAAGATTTTTGGTGGTTGTTTGGAGCTGAAATTTAGGTAGTGTTCATGGCAGAAAATGGGGCCTCCTTTGAGAAAGAAAAACGTAACGAAGAAGGTGAAAGCCCAGTTCTCCTCTCACTCTCAACTCTCTCACGTTCAGATTTTTCTTCTGTTTTTTTGTTCCTTTTCGTCCATTTTTTTATCTCTTTTATCGCCTCTGTTTCTTTCTTTGCAGGTTCCCCCTTTCCCCTTTATTTTTTTTGCTTTTTCTGTCCTTTGTGTGTGTGTTTTGTGGGAATTGGGGGTGAGGTCTGAAGTTAGAGGTGTAGGAAATTGGGTCTTTTTTTGTTGTCTCTTGTATGTATTTGTGTGTGTTTATATATGAGTAGGTATAGGGATTAATTGGTGGCCAAGAAGAGAGTGTATGGGCATGTGAGTTTTTTAGGGAGAACATGTGAGTTTGTTACAAAAGATAAGGAAGAATCTTCCCACATGAAAATGACTCATTATTAAAATAAAATAAAAAATACTAGCCAAATATTTAAAATCAAGAACATATATTTTTTTGTGATTTTTAATTTTCTTAAATAAAACCTACTAAAAATGAAATAAAGGTAAAAATACGTAGATTAAACTCAAATAATATTTACATACTTGTCACGACCCAAATTCCCAACCTTAGGGTTCGTGATGGCGCCTAACACTACACTTGCTAGGCAAGCCAATGTTAGAATTCGATTAACTATTTTCCTTTGATTTTTCACTTAAACACAATAAAACAAATTTAAAGTAAATTAAATCTAATGATTTCCAGAGATTAACCTCATAAATAAAATGTTGAACAATTTAACAAACCGAGCCACGAACTAATTATATAAAAAAAATCTCTAAGACTACCCCAAGGTCTGGTGTCACAATTCACGAACTTCTAAGATTTACTACAAATAATGGGCTGAAAGAATAATATAGTTGTTTTGAAAAAAAATATAGAACAGTCCTTATGAACTAAGAGAAGACTCCAGGGATCTGCAAACGCCGACGGATATACCTCGTGTCTCCGAATGGTAGATGTCCGCCATTAAAAATATCTAACACTGACCGGTACCTGGATCTGCACAAAAGAGTGTAGTGTGTAGTATCAGTACAACCGACCCGATGTACTGAGTAAGTGTCGAGCCTAACCTCGACGAAGTAGTGACGAGGCTAAGGCGGGAAATTATAACTTAACCTGCAATATTATATAATAACGCAATAAAATAATTCTACGCAAATAAGAAAGATAAACTGCAACATTAAGTAAAATAACTCAGTCGCCTATTCCAGGCCTCAGTTGTAACCAAGATCTCACACAAATCTCCAAAACTTCCAAACTTCACATTAAAATAACTGTATGTGTAGAATATGAGAAACAGTAGAGTAAAACAGTAGATTTTCCAAATCTTTATGTTTAAAAAATAGTAAAACATAAATGTCCTCCCTAATCACTTTCTTGTTGCGGCGTGCAACCGGATCCCACCTGTCCACCCTTATCACTATCATTTATTTCACCTGTCCACCCTTATCACTATCTTGTTGTCCACCCTTATCACTATCAGTTTATTTATTTATTAAAAACTTTCACAATTCAGGCCAAGCCTTTCACAACATTTTTATCTCTATAAACTGTCACGACCCAATTTCCCCTCCGTTGGGTGTCGTGACAGCACCTAGTCTTAAGGACTAGGTAACCCTATCTTTAATAAACATCAATCACAATACAAGAATCATTTAAGTGTTTTTCTGGAGTAAGTCTCTACACCTTACACCTCCTCCCAAAATCCGGTAAGTACAAGTTATAAGTTTTACAGAATTTACACTATAATTCCTAAATACCATTGTTCTAGAGCAAATACAACAGTGTATAAGCAAAATAAGATGGTGACTCTGAAATCCGCGAACGCTGGAGCGGTTTTACCTTGAGTCTCCACAATAGCAACCGCGCTGCTCACTATCGATCGTCCGTCTATGCAAAACCTGGAATCTGCACAAAAATGTGCAGAAGTGTAGTATGAGCACATCACGGCGATGCCCAGTAAGTATCAAGGTTAACCTCAGTGAAGTAGTGACGAGGACTAGTCAAGACAGCCACTGGTCTAATAAAACCAACAGGAATAAATATAGAAAATGACGGAATATGACATCTGAACGAGGATTACACAATATAATTAACTACACAACAATGCAATGTGGGATGAAAAAATAAATAAATCGACGGAATATCATAATATTACACAAAAAAATGGACGGGAACACAACCAAAAATCGAAACCCACAATATAGTAAGAACAAGTAATAACTCAGCACTGCGACAACTTCCACCTTTGACCTTAGCCAACAACTCCAAAAATTTAATCAAACCTTTGAATATAAACTTTCACCCACCAGTTTATATTAAAGACCTTAAATATATTCTTTTCAAAATAGGAAATTTCTTTTGAAATGTACCTCCTCCGAATACGTATATATACTTTACAGAAGGAAAGTCTTTAGATGTAATTTCTTCAAGATAAGCATTTTCTTTAAATATACCTTCCTAATAAATGTATTTCGAACTTAATTTTTGATAGAACAAGTGTACGAGATCACCCTTCGTACTTTTACTCTCGTCCTTCCCATAGGAATAGACAGATACGACACGTAATTTAAGCACATTAAGCATGTAAAGACATGGACAGTGCAACAACAATTGAGATAAAAGTTAAGTAGAGGACAACAACGATAAGTCACACCAAATATGTAAGTACAACAATAACAACTCGAAGTAAAGGCACAATGTATACATGGGGAAACAAATATCACATCATAATGCATGTCCCTCGTCCTCACCTGCACGGAAACACCCTTCGTGCCATGAACTCACAATAATATGGAACGACATCACCTTCGTGCATTAGCACTCAATCACAATATCATGCACGACATCACCCTTCGTGCTTTTACTCTCAATAATATGGCACGGCATCGCCCTTCGTGCTTTTAATTTCAATAATATGGCATGACATCAACCTTCGTGCTTTTACTCTCAATAATATGGAACGACATCACCCTTCGTGCTTTTAATTTCAATAATATGGCATGGTATCAACCTTCGTGCTTTTACTCTCAATAATATGGAACGACATCACCCTTCGTGCTTTTAATTTCAATAATATGGCATGGTATCAACCTTCGTGCTTTTACTCTCAATAATATGGCACGACATCACCCTTCGTGCTTTTAATTTCAATAATGTGGCATGGCATCAACCTTCGTACTTTACACTCTTTCCTCACATGATAATGAATATAGACAATGGCACGGAATCACCCTTCGTGCTTTACACTCTTTCTCACCCAAACAAATGAAATGATAGCATTCAGACAAGGGAATCAACAGCATAAACAATAATAGAAATCATATTGTTCTGGCAAGGGAGTCAACAATAGAAGCAATATCATCAGAAACATGAACAATAATAGAAACCACACTGTCCCGACAAGGGAGTCAACAATGGAAACAATATCTTTAACATCATGAACAATAATAGAAACCATACTGTCCCGGCAAGGGAGTCAACAATGGAAACAATATCATGAACAACATGAACAATAATAGAAACCATACTATCTTGGCAAGGGAGTCAACAATGGAAACAATATCATCAACAACATTAACAATAATAGAAACCATATTTTCCTGGCAAGGGAGTCAACAATGGAAACAATATCATCCCGGCAAGGGAAACAACTATAACCAATCTTTCTTAATTAAGCTTCACGAAATAAATCCCAACTTGAATCAATGCTCAGCAATAGGAAATGCCAAGAGAATCACAACATGTATAATCATCAAGTTAATCCTAAGTAGTGCTTAATGAAAGATCATATAAATCACAATATACGACCCACATGCATGCTTGACACCAACATATAATACTCCAATTACTACTATACAATTATAGGGCGTGATTGTGCTAATTCTAGTCAAATAGGCAGTTTATGAAGGAAGACATAGCACGATAGTAGAAAAGGTAAAGTCTTCAGTTAAGTCAATTAAGATCAAATAAGCAACAAAGGGAAACTAAGCAAGTAACTTCCAATTTAAATTGAAAGAGATGAACTAGCAATCGGAACTCAGATATAACAAATACAACTTCATACACAAGGAATATAAGGACCTAAGAATCCTAAAAGGCCAACCTATTTGCAAATAAGTCTGAGTACGCACTCGTCACCTCGCGTACACGGGCTACAATCAACATAGAAGACGCAGTCCTAAGGGGTAGTTCCCCCACACAAGGTTAGGCAAGATACTTACCTCAAAGACGACAACCCGATACTCTAAATGTTCTCGGGCGAAAATACCTCCGAACGGCTCAAAATCAACTAAAACAGCTTCCAAATACACATAAAACGTATGAGGAACTATTCCGAATAATAAAGTTTCAATCTTTACAAAATTATATAAATCGACCCAAAAGTCGACCCCTGGGCCCATACCTCGGAACCCGTCAATTTTTATAAAATCCAATTACCTATTCTGATACGAGTTCAACCATAAAATATTTATCTAATTCCGATATCATTTGGTCCCTCAAATAATAATTTTTCAATTTAGGAATTTTCTTTCAAAACCCACTATTTTCCCAACTCAAAACACAAATTATATGATAAAAACAAGAACTAATTCATGGAATATGTTTAATTCTAGTTGAAGAACACTTACCCATTCAAATTGTGTGAAAAAACCTCAAAGAATCGCCAAGAACCGAGCTCTAGAAGTCAAAATATGATAAAAATGGTGAAACCCTCGGTTTTGGATTATATTCTGTCTGCTCAGATATTTGAGCATTGCGATCGAGGACCAAAGGATGTGATCGCATATAAGAAGAAATGTTGCTGGCCAAAAGGTGTTATGCGATCGCGAAGGTATCAATGCGATCGCATATAAGGGAAATAGCCACTGCCAAAAAAACGTGCACAGTGCGTTCGCGAGTTCAGCTGTGCGATCGCGGAGGAGGAATTATCTGCTGCCAAACGCTGCACTATGCGATCGCGAAGCATGGGATGCGATCGCATTGAAGGAAAAACTGGGGGGGGGGGGGGGGGGGGGGGGGGTGAAGAGCAACACTATGCAATCGCGACTACTGCTATGCGATCGCATAGAAGGAAACCAGAAAACAGGTTCAGTAGTGGAAAAAAATGAGGGAAAGTTGATCCGAAGCCTATCAGGAACCACCCGAGGCCCCCGGGACCCCGTCCAACCACACACACAAGTCATATATCCTCCCACGGACTTGCTCGAGGCTTCAAATCACATAAAACAACTCTAAAACGACGAATCAAACCAAAAATAAAACTTATAAATTTTCAAATCTTCAAATATCCAAACTCGTGCCGAAACCTATCAATTCAACCCGGAATGACGCCAAATTTTTCAGACAAGTCACAAATAACACAACCGACCTACAGCCATTCCCGGAATTCCATTCCTAGCCCGATATCAAAATTTCACCTATAGGCCGAAATCGCCGAAATAGCCGAAATTCTAACTTTCGCCAAATTACTCTATGGACCTCCAAAACCAATTTTGGACGCGCGCCTAAGTCCAAAATCATCATACGAAGCTGTTGACATCACCCAAAACTCATTCCGAGGCCGTTTACACGAAAGTCAAACCGCATGTCAACTTCCATCACTTAAGCTTCCAAAATTGAAATTTGCCTCCCAATTTGACTCCAGATTATCCGGTAACTGAATCCAACCACGCACGCAGGTCAGTATACCCAATGCGAAGTTGTTCATGACCTTACGCCACCGATCGGAGCTTAAATTATCAAAATGACCGGTCGGGTCGTTACATCCCCCCTCTTAAAAACAATGTTCGTCCTCGAACGTGCCAAGATTCACCTCGAACTCATCCAATCATTGATTGCACACTTCCTACACACACCCGAGGGTGATCCCACGTCACCCCAACCTACATAAGCCTGATGGAATAATCACAACTGCAATATAGCCTTCCCATTACCACCGATAAACCCCATACCTCAATTTTTCACCTTCTACTCATTTCCAAATGACCCGATTCTAAATCCATATCCGACATTAGCCTCAACCAGCTGCACTACTCATGACTATACCCATAAGGTACAACCACACAATATAGCACATAACACATGGGCTTAAAATAACACTTTTGATCACAATAGCTGCCCGAAACCAACTCAACATTGGCAATTAGCCTCACATCTGAAAGAACTCTGTTTCCAAGCCCCATAATACTGATAATGATGCAATAAACACGAAAAACTCATTAGTAGACACCCGAATCACCGAGTCACAGCTAACATCACCAGGCACACATCCCGCAAGCTAAACTAAAGAAGCACATAACGAAATGACTGAATATGGAAATAGAAACATATAAAGGGATAACTCTCTATCAATACTGGCTTAAAAGAGCAATATAACAAGGAAGAAGCAAGGCATATGAACAAATCACAAGGATCCCATTCTGATATAACTTCCACCGCGGTACTCAGCCCGGTCCAAACATATCAAATCACAAAAGATCACGAGGGTCTCGCCCTCAACTCTATATCACATGCCGAATATATATCATACCAATAGAAATCTCCCGCTAACTCATCTCGGCTAACAAAATCGTAATGCTCACTTAACTCACATATCAATGGAGTATCAATCACAGCGTAAACAAAATACTTAGGAAAAATCACATAAAGCTCACCATGATGAACAACAAGGACTCACTTCTAGTCTCACCCTTCTAATTGATGAATAAACAATGATGGACACAGGTTACCACTCACAGAATCTCCCAACGGGAGCAAGTATGAAAAATAGAGTGCAACACATGAAACTCACTTATCAATAAGGCAGCAAATAAGGGAAACTCGTCCCGACCAGCAGAACTATAATGAAATACAAATGGTGCCCCTCTTTAACACATCAAAACATACCCGGGAGATAATATCTGGCACAACAGCCTCTAGTTTTCTCTATGAAACACATCAATGGTTCGGGCCTCCCCCTCTTGGGCGCCCTCTACTCACCTGAATACCCTTCTATAACACACCTGCCTGAATTCTGGAAAAATCTCTCACCCTGTGGCTAACATCTCCACGCTCAAAACAACCTCTCTGCCGATGTGGCTGTGGAAGCCATACAATACGAGTACTCTGAGACCCATGAGTACATGAAACCCATGCACGGCTGGTAATGAAAACTGAACTGGATGACCCACAAAACCTCTATTGTGGGGTACCCTTCTTCCATATTAAGGACTAGTGGATTTCTCCGATCTACGAGGCCTCCTTGCCTCTAGAAATCTCTCTCATGATCTTGTCTGACCTCTCTCTCCCGGTCTCACATGCTCTCTAACCGGCGAGCGATCCCTACTGCCTGCTGAAACGAGGAATCCGACTCTAACTCTCGAGTCCTGCTTAACCGCATATCATGCCTGAGTCCCTCAATGAATCTACGGACTCGCCTCCTAACTGAAGCAACCAAGTGAGGTACATAACTGGACAACTCACTGAATCTGACAACGTACTCTAGTACTGACATAGTGTGTCACGACCCAAAATCCTAAACCGGCCGTGATGGCGCCTATCGTGGAACTAGGCTAGCCAATAACCACATGTTCACAATTTCTTTCAAAATCCCAATCGAAAACTATCAAATTACACAAGAATCTTGAAATTCGGCCAAACCCGAGGCCCAGGCCCACGTCTCAAAATTCAATAATTTTTTACATTACTAGAACCCTCGTCCTCCCACGATTCTACTCATACCAAAATCATCACAATCGGATCACAATTGCCTACCCAAAACCTCAAAAGAATTTCCAATTCTCCACCCCTTCTTCCCAACCTTTTCCTACTTAAATCCTTCAAATACAAGCCCAAATCCGAATCTAAATAGCATAGAAACGATGTTAATAATCAGAGAACTTACCTTTACTGAAGAATCACGAGTTCCCTTCTTCAAATTGCCTTCAAAGAACTCCTCCCGCATGCAAAAATGGTGAAAATGAGAGAATTTTCACGGATGCCTCTTATATACTGTTTCTGCCAGCATTTCCGCACCTGCGGACACTTGGTCGTACCTGCGGACCCGCACTTACAGTCCCAGGTGCGCACCTGCGGAATCCCACTTAACAGACCAAATTTCGCACCTGCGGCCAATTATCCGCACCTGCGGCTTCGCAGGTGCGACCATAACTTCGCACCTGCGGAATCTCCTTGCCTAGCCTCCCATCGCACATGCGCACAGCCTCTCGCACCTGCGACATCGCACCTGGCTTCCTTACTGTAGGTGCGGCCAACACCAGAACTTCACACCAGCAGCTATTGCTGCAAATTTCCAAGTTAAAAAACTCCGCCAACCATCTGAAATCAATCCCGAGCCCCTCAGGGCCCCAACCAAACATACCAACACACCCCATAACATTATTCCAACTTAGTCGGGCCTTCGAAACACCAAAAACCAACACAAAAACACCAAAATTACATCAAATTCAAGCCTATGAACTTTGAAACTTCCAAATTTCGCCAACTGCGCCGAAACCAACCAAATCACCTCTGATTGACCTGAAATTTTGCAGACATATCCAAAATGACATTACGAACCTGATCCAACTTTCGGAATTCCATTCCGACCCCGATAGCCTATTTTCCACTGCCGACCGGAAATCGCCAAAAACTAACTTTCGCCAATTCAAGCCTAATTCTACACCGGACATCACAAAAATATTCTGAACACACTCTTAAGTTCCAAATCACCTAATGAAGCTATCCGAGCCATAAAATCCGCATTCCGAGGTTGTTTACCAACAAATCAACTCTCAGTTTACTTTCTCAACTATTAGGCTACTTTAAGAGACTAAATGCCTCAATTCTTACCATAACCACACTCCGTACCTAAGCCAACTGACCCAACACAACAAAAACAGGCTAACAATATATAACAAATGCAGAAATGGGGGGGGGGGGGGAACGGGGTAAATCTCTAAGAACGACCGGTCGGGTCATTACATCCTCCCCCTCTTAAACAAACATTCGTCCTCGAATGGGTCTAGAAACATACCTGGGGTCTCGAATAAGTGAGGATATCTGTCTCGCATCTCCCGCTCAGTCTCCCAGGTGGCATCTTCCACTGGTTGCCCTCTCCACTGAACCTTCACTGAAACTATATCCTTAGACCTCAACTTCCTGACCTGTCGATCCAAAATAGCCACTGGCTCTACCTCATATGACATATCACCCTCGAGCTGAACTGTGCTGAAGTCCAAAACATGGGAAGGGTCACCAACATACTTCCGGAGCATCGAAACATGGAATACTGGATGAATACTCGATAAACTGGGAGGCATAGAAAGCCTATAAGCCACATCCCCAACCTTCTGAAGCACCTCAAATGGCCCAATGAACCTGGGACTCAGCTTCCCCCTCTTCCCGAATCTCATAACACCCTTCATGGGCAACACCTTCAACAACACCTTATCCCCAACCATAAAAAATACATCTCGGACCTTCCGGTCCGCATAACTCTTCTGCCTAGACTGCGTCGTGCGAAGCCGCTCATGAATCAACTTCGCCTTACTCAAGGCATCCTGAACCAAGTCAGTGCCTAATAGCCTAGCCTCGCCCGGCTCAAACCAACCAAACGGAGATCTGCACCTCCTACCATATAAAGACTCATACGGAGCCATCTGAATACTCGACTGATAGCTGTTATTATATGCAAACTCCGCTAGTGGCAGAAACTGGTCCCATGAACCGCCAAAGTCAATCACACCAGCAGGCAACATATCCTCCAAAATCTGAATGGTACGACTGACTGCCCGTCGGTATGAGCGTGGAACGCTGTGCTCAACTCAACCTGAGTATCCAACCCTCTCTCCACGGCTCTCCAAAACTGAGATGTGAATGAGTACCTCTGTCGGAAATGATAGAAACTGGAACCCCGTGCAATCGGACAATCTCCCTGATATAAATCTCAGCTAACCTCTCCGAAGAATAAGTAGTACCAACAGGAATGAAGTGCGCTGACTTGGTCAGCCGATCCACAATAACCCATATAACATCAATCCTCCTCGAAGTCCGTGGGATTCCAACTACGAAGTCCATGGTGATCCCCTCCCACTTCCACTCCGGAATATCAAATCTCTGAAGCAATCCACCAGGTCTCTGGTGCTCATACTTGACCTGCTGACAGTTGAGACACCGAGCCACAAACTCCACAACATCCGTTTTCATCCTCCTCCACCAATAATGCTGCCTCAAATCCTGATACATCTTCGCGGCACCCGGATGGATGAAATACCGCGAACTATGAACCTCTGCTAGAATCAAATCTGGAAGCCTATCTACATTGGGCACGCAAATCCGGCCTTGCATCCTCATGACCCTATCATCACCAATAACCACATCCCTGGCATCACCACGACGGATATTGTCCTGAAGAACAAGCAAATGTGGATCATCATACTGGCGTGCTCTAATCTGATCGTAAAGAGAAGACCTAGAGGCTACACAAGCCAACACCCGCGGGGGCTCTGATAGGTCCAATCTCACCAACTGACCCGCTAAGTCCTGAACATCAAGGACTAATGGCCACTCTACTACTAGAAGGTAGGCTAGACTCCCCAAACTCTCTGCTCTGGGACTCAAGGCATCGGCCACTACATTGGCCTTCCCCGGATGATATAAGATAGTGAGGTCATAATCCTTAAGGAGCTCTAACCATCTCCTCTGACGAAAATTCAAGTCATTCTGCCTCAGCAGATACTGCAAATACGATGATCAGTGAAGATCTCACACTGCACTCCATACAAATAATGCCTCCAAATCTTCAAGGCATGAACAATGGCAGCTAACTCAAGATCGTGCACTGGATAATTCTTCTCGTGCACCTTCAATTGTCTGGATGCGTAGGCAATCACCCTACCGTCCTGCACCAATACCGCTCCCAAGACAACTCTAGAAGCATCACAATAAACTGTGTAAGAACCCGAACCAGCAGGCAAAACTAGTACTGGAGTTGTAGTCAATGCTGACTTGAGCTTCTGAAAGCTCTCCTCACACTCATCAGACCATCTGAATGGGGCACCCTTCTGGGTCAATCTGGTCAAAGGCGAAGCAATAGAAGAGAATCCCTCCACAAAGCGACAGTAATATCCCGCCAAACCAAGGAAACTCCTAATCTCTGTAGCTGAGGACGGTCTGGGCCAACTCTGCACCGCCTCTATCTTCCTTGGATCAACCTGAATACCCTCACTAGACACCACGTGCCCCAAGAAAGCTACCGAACAAAGCCAAAACTCACACTTGGAGAATTTCGCATAAAGCTTCTCCTCCCTCAACCTCTGTAACACAACTCTCAAATGTTGAGCATGCTCTTCCTGGCTACGAGAATAAACCAAGATGTCATCAATGAACACAATAACGAAGGAATCAAGATAAGGCTGAAACACGCTGTTCATCAATTGCATGAACGCAGCTGGAGGATTAGTCAGCCCAAATGACATAACCAAGAACTCATAATGACCATATCTGGTCCTGAAAGCAGTCTTCGGAATGTCAGAATCCCGAATCCTCAACTGATGATACCCAAATCTCAAATCAATCTCGGAAAACAAGCTCCCTGTAGCTGGTCAAACAAATCATTAATGCGGGGCAAGGGATAACGGTTCTTCACCGTAACCCTGTTCAACTGCCGATAATCGATACACATACGTATAAACCCATCCTTCTTCTTCACGAACAACACCGGTGCACCCCAAGGTGACACACTAGGCCGAATGAACCCCTTATCCAGGAGTTCCTAAAGCTGCTCCTTCAATTCCTTTAGCTCCGCTGGTGCCATACGATAAGGTGGAATAGAAATAGGGTGAGTGCCGGGCACCAAGTCAATACCAAAATCAATATCCCTGTCAGGTGGCATGCCTGGCAGGTCTGCAAGAAACACATCCGGAAAGTCACGGACCACAGGAACTGAATCAATAGCGGGAGTCTCACCACCGACATCCCTCACAAAGACCAAATAAGATAAACACCATTTCTCAACCATGCGCTGAGCCTTCAGGTAGGAAATCACCCTACTAGGCATAAACTCAGGAGAACCTCTCCACTCAACCCTCAGACACCCCGGCATATCTAAGGTCACGGTCTTAGTGTGACAATCAAGAACAACATAGCACGGAGATAACCAATCCATGCCCAATATCACGTAAAAATCGACCATGCTGAGTAACAGTAGGTCTACTCGGGTCTCCAGACCCCCAATAGATATCATGCATGACCGATACACGCGGTCCACAATAACAGTGTCGCCCACCGGAGTCGACACATGAACAGAGGTGACTAGAGACTCACGGGGCACATCCAGAAAACCAGAAACATAGGAATATGTAGAACCATGGTCAAATAAAGCCAAGGCATCACGACAACAGATTGATATAATACCTGCGATCACGGCATCTAAGGCCATAGCATCCGGCCTGGCTGGAAATGCATACATGCGAGCCTGACCTCCCCCTGCTTGACCTCCCCCTCTAGGGCGGCCTATGGCTGACTGACCTCCACCCCTGGATGGCTGGGCGGGTGGTAAAGTGACTAGAGCTGAAGTCGAGGGTTGGCCCCTCTGCTGAGAAGATACACCGGAACGGCGGGGACACTGCCTCCACAGGTGCTCGAACTCTCCACACTCAAAGCAACTCCCTGGAGCTGGAGACGGGGACTGATAGAAACCCCTAGCACCCGTACGACCACTGAAAGACTCATGCATAGAAGAACCCTGAACTGGGAGTGCTCGAGCTGTACTCTGAGCTGGGAGGGCACCAAATGAAGTACGACCTGACTGAGAACCACGGGGACCTTGCCCCGAAGATGAACCACTATGTGCTGGGCGGCCTGACTGAGGAGGCCTAAATGAACGACCCTTACCCTGCTGAAACTGTCCCATGAAGGGAACACCACTGGAATTGCCCGAACCACGAGGCCTCTTGGCCTCCCTCTCCTCTCGCTCCTGGCGGTGAACGGACTCAATATCTCGAGCTATGTCAACAACCTGCTCGAATGAAGTACCCGATACTCTCTCCAGAGTCATAAGCGACCGAAGCTGATAAGAAAGTCCATCTACAAACTTCCTCACCCTCTCCCTATCAGTAGGGACAATCTCAGAAGCATGCCTAGACAACTCGGAGAACCTCATCTCGTACTGAGTAACTGATAACTCTCCCTGGCGCAACTGCTCAAACTGCCTGCGCTGCTCCTCTCTGTGGGACTGAGGAACATACTTCTCAAAAAAGATCGTGGAGAACTGCTGCCAGGTCAGAGGTGCTGAACCAACTAGCCTACGCCTCTCGAATGACTCCCACCAGGTAAAGGCAGCACCCGCAAACTGAAATGTAACAAATGAGACCCCACTGGTTTCCAAAATACCCGCGGTACGCAGTATCCTCTGGAACCTATCTAGAAATCCCTGGGCATCCTCGCCCTCTAAACCACTGAAAGTCAGAGGCTGAAGTCTGCTGAATCTCTCCAACCTGTGCTGCTCGTCCTCAGACATAGCAGGGACCACATAATCCTGGACCAGAGCAGTTGGCTGAGCTGGGGCTGCTCCCGGTGCCTGAATACCCTGTGCAGCCTGCTCAGGTGCCCGGGCAGCTGGAGTCTGATTTCCTCCACCGGCCGTTAGTTGTGGTGGCAGTAGAAGACATGGCGACTGCCTGAGCCAAACTGGTGCATACTGTTAATATCTGAGACAGGGTCTCCTGAAGACCCGGAATAACCATAGGCACTGCTGGTGCCTGAGCCTGTCCCGCTGGGACACCATCGGCGGGAACCTGATCATGATCGATAGGGGGATCCTATGGTACTGCCCCGGCTGCGGCGCGGGCTGGCCTCTACCTCTACCACGGCCTCGACCGCGGCCTCGACCTCTCGCTGGTCTAGCCGATGACTGGTCACTCTGATCGGTATGGCGTGTCCTCACCATCTGTGAGAGAATGAAACAACGTAAGTTCAGATTTCAAGAATCAATAGATCAGCACGAAAGAGTTCAAGAAAGATAGAAATATTTCCTAAAAGTTCGGCAGCCTCTCGAAAATAAGTACAGGCATCTCCGTACCGATCCGCAAGACTCTACTGAACCTGCTCATGACCGTTGAATCCTATGTAACCTAGGCTCTGATACCAAACTGTCAGGACCCCAAATCCTAAACCGGACGTGATGGCGCCTATCGTGGAACTAGGCTAGCCAATAACCACATGTTCACAATTTCTTTCAAAATCCCAATCGAAAACTATCAAATTACACAAGAATCTCGAAATTTGGCCAAACCCGAGCCCCGAGCCCACGTCTCAGAATTCGATAATTTTTTACATTACTAGAACCCTCGTCCTCCCACGATTCTACTCATACCAAAATCATCACAATCGGATCACTGCCTACCCAAAACCTCAAAAGAATTTCCAATTCTCCACCCCTTCTTCCCAACCTTTTCCTACTTAAATCCTCCAAATACAAGCCCAAATCCGAATCTAAATAGCATAGAAACGAAGTTAATAACCAGAGAACTTGCCTTTACTGAAGAATCACGAGTTCCCTTCTTCAAATTGCCTTCAAAGAACTCCTCCCGCATGCAAAAATGGTGAAAATGAGAGAATTTTCATGGATGCCTCTTATATACTGTTTCTGCCAGCATTTCCGAACCTGCGGACACTTGGTCGCACCTGCGGACCCGCACCTACAGTCCCAGGTGCGCACCTGCGGAATCCCACTTAACGGACCAAATTCCGCACTTGCGGCTTCGCAGGTGCGACCATAACTTCGCACCTGCGGAATCTCCTTGCCTAGCCTCCCATCGCACCTGCGGCTGCCCTACCGCAGGTGCGGCCAACTCCAGAACTTCACACCAACAGCTATTGCTGCAAATTTCCAAGTTCAAAAACCCCGCCAACCATCCGAAATAAATCTCGAGCCCCTCGGGGCCCCAACCAAACATACCAACACATCCCATAGCATTATTTCAACTTAGTCGGGCCTTCGAAACACCAAAAACCAACACGAAAACACCAAAATTACATCAAATTCAAGCCTATGAACTTTGAAACTTCCAAATTTCGCCAACTACGCCGAAACCAACCAAAACACCTCCGATTGACCTAAAATTTTGCAAACATATCTAAAATGACATTACGAACCTGATCCAACTTTCGTAATTCCATTCCGACCCCGATAGCCTATTTTCCACTGCCGACCGGAAATCGCCAAAAACTAACTTTCGCCAATTCAAGCCTAATTCTACACTAGACATCACAAAAATATTCTGAACACACTCCTAAGTTCCAAATCACCTAATGAAGCTATTTGATCCATAAAATCCGCATTCCGAGGTCGTTTACCAACAAGTCAACTCTCAGTTGACTTTCTCAACTATTAGGCTACTTTAAGAGACTAAATGCCTTAACTTGTCACAACCCAAGTTCCCCTCCGTTGGGTATCGTGACGGCACCTAATCTTAAGGACTAGGTAAGCCTATTTTTAATAAACATCATTCACGATACAATAATCATTTAAGTGTTTTTCTAGAGTAAGTCTCTACACCTTACACCTCCTCCCAAAACCCGGTAAGTACAAGTCATAATCTTTACAGAATTTACACTATAATTCCTAAATACCAATGTTTTGGAACAAATACAATAGTGTATAAGCAAAATAAGACGGTGACTCCGAAACCTACGAACGCTGGAGCGATTTTACCTTGAGTCTCCACAATAGCAACCGCGCTGCTAACTATCGATCGGCCGTCTATGCAAAACCTAGAATCTGCACAAAAATGTGCAGAAGTGTAGTATGAGCACACCACAGCGGTGCCCAGTAAGTATCAAGGCTAACCTCGGTGAAGTAGTGACGAGGACTAGTCAAGACACCCACTGGTCTAATAAAACAAACAGGAATAAATATAGAAAATGACGGAATATGACATCTAAACGAGGATTACACAATATAATTAACTACATAACAATGCAATGCGGGAGGAAAAAAAACAATAATGAAACGGCGGAATATCATAATATTACACAGAAAAATGGACGGGAACACAGCCAAAAACTGAAACCCACAATACAGTAAGAACAAATAATAACTCAGCACTGCAATAACCTCCACCTTTGACCTTAGTCAACAACTCCAACAATTTAATCAAACCTTCGGATATAACCTTTCACCCACCAGTTTATATTAAAGACCTTAAATATATTTGTTTCAAAATAGGAAATCTCTTTTGAAAAGTACCTCCTCCGAATACGTATATATACTTTACAGAAGGAAAGTCTTTAGATGTAATTTCTTCAAGAAAAGCATTTTTTTTAAATATACCTTCCTAATAAATGTATTTCAAACTTAATTTCCGATAGAACAAGTGCACGGCATCACCCTTCGTACTTTTACTCTCGTCCTTCCCATAGGAATCGACAGATGCGACACGTAATTTAAGCACATTAAGCATGTAAAAGACATGGACAATGCAACAACAATTGAGATAAAAGTCAAGTACAAGACAACAATGATAAGTCACACAAAATATGTAAGTAGTACAATAACAGCTCGAAGTAAAGTCACAATGTATACACGGGGAAACAGATATCACATCATAATGCATGTCCCTCGTCCTCACCTGCACGGAAACACCCTTCGTGCCATGAACTCACAATAATATGGAAGGCATCTCCCTTCGTGCATTAGCACTCAATCACAATATCACGCATGGCATCACCCTTCGTGCTTTTACTCTCAATAATATGGCACGACATCACCCTTCGTGCTTTTAATTTCAATAATATAGCATGGCATCAACCTTCGTGCTTTTACTCTCAATAATATGGCACGACATCATCCTTCGTGTTTTTATTTTCAATAATATGGCACGGCATCAACCTTCGTTCTTTTACTCTCAATAATATGGCACGGTATCACCCTTCGTGCTTTTAATTTCAATAATGTGGAACGGCATCAACCTTCATCCTTTACACTCTTTCCTCACATGATAATGAATATAGACAATGGCACGGCATCACCCTTCGTGCTTTACACTCTTTCTCACCCAAACAAATGAAATGATAGCATTCAGACAAGGGAATCAACAGCATAAACAATAATAGAAACCATACTGTTCCGGCAAGGGAGTCAACAATAGAAGCAATATCATCAACAACATGAGCAATAATAGAAACCATATTGTCTCGGCAAGGGAGTCAACAATGGAAACAATATCATTAACAACATGAACAATAATAAAAACCCTACTGTCCCGGCAAGGAAGTTAACAATGGAAACAATATCATCAACACCATGAACAATAATAGAAACCATACTGTCCCGGCAAGGGAGTCAACAATGGAAACAATATCATCCCGGCAAGGGAAACAACTATAACCAATCTTGCTTAATTAATTAGCTTCACGAAATAAATTCCAACTTGAATCAATGCTCCGCAATAGGAAATGCCAAGAGAATCATCAACATATGTAATCATCAAGTTAAGCCTAAGTAGTGCTTAATGAAAGATCATACCAATCACAATATACGACCCACATGCATGCTTGACACCAACATATAATACTCCAATTTCTACTTAACAATTATAGGGCGAGATTATGCTAATTCTAGTCAAATAGGCAGTTTATGAAAGAAGATATAGCACGATGGTAGAAAAGGTAAAGTCTTCAGTTAAGTCAATTAAGATCAAATAAGCAACAAAGGGAAACTAAGCAAGTAACTTCCAATTTAAGTTGAAAGAGATGAACTAGCAATCGGAACTCAGATATAACAAATACAACTTCATACACAGGGAATATAAGGACCTAAGAAGCCTAAAATGCCAACCTATTTGTAAATAAGTCCGAGTACGCACTCGTCACCTCGCGTACACGGGCTACAATCAACATAGAAGACTCAATCCTAAGGGGTAGTTCCCCCACACAAGGTTAGGCAAGATACTTACCTCAAAGACGACAACCCGGTACTCTAAATTGACTTCTTGGGCGAAAAGACCTCCGGACGGCTCAAAATCAACTAAAACAACTTCAAAATACACATAAAACGTATGAGGAACTATTCCGAATAATAAAATTTCAATCTTTACAAAATTATAAAAATCGACCCAAAAGTCGACCCCCAGGCCCGCACCTCGGAACCCGTCATGTTTTAGAAAATCCAATTACCTATTCTGATACGAGTTCAACCATAAAATATTTATCTAATTCCGATATCATTTGGTCCCTTAAATCATGATTTTTTCAATTTAGGAATTTTCTTTCAAAACCCACAATTTTTCCAACTCAAAACACAAACTATATGATAAAAAAAGAACTAATTGATGGAATATGTTTAATTATAGTTGAAAAACACTTACTCATTCGAATTGTGTGAAAAACCCTCAAAGAATCGCCAAGAACCGAGCTCTAGAAGTCAAAATATGATAAAAATGGTGAAACCCTCGGTTTTGGATTATATTATGTCTGCCCAGATATTTGAGCATTGCGATCGCGGACCAAAGGATACGATCGCGTATAAGAAGAAATGTTGCTGGCCAAAAAGGTGCTATGTGATCCCGAAGGTATCAATGCGATCACATATAAGGAAAATAGCCACTGCCAAACGCTGCACTATGCGATCGCGAATCATGGGATGCGATCGCATTGAAGGAAAAACTGGGGGGTCAAGAGAACACTATGCGATCGCGACTACTGCTATGCGATCGCATGGAAGGAAACTAGAAGACAGGTTCAGTAGTGGAAAAAAATGAGGGAAAGTTGATCCGAAGCCTATCCGGAACCACCCGAGGCCCCCGGGACCCCGTCCAACCACACACACAAGTCATATAACCTCACACGGACTCGCTCGAGGCTTCAAATGACATAAAACAACACTAAAATGACGAATCAAACCAAAAATCAAACTTATGAATTTTCAAATCTTCAAATATCCAAACTCGTGCCGAAATCTATCAATTCAACCCGGAATGACGCCAAATTTTGCAGACAAGTCACAAATAATACAACGGACCTACAGCCATTCTTTGAATTCCATTCCTAGCCCGATATCAAAATTTCACCTATCGGCTGAAATCGCCGAAATTCTAACTTTCGCCAAATTACCTCAAATTACTCTACGGACCTCCAAAACTAATTTCGGATGCGCGCCTAAGTCCAAAATCATCATACAAACTGTTGACATCACCCAAAACTCATTTCGAGGCTACACAAAAGTCAAACCTTCGGTCAACTTCCATCACTTAAGCTTCCAAAATTGAAATTTGCCTCCCAATTCGACTCCGGATTATCCGGTAACTGAATCCAACCACGCACGCAAGTCGGTATACCCAATGTGAATCTGTTCATGACCTTACGCCACCGAACGGAGCTTAAATTCTCAAAATGACCGGTCGGGTCGTTATATTCTCCCCCTCTTAAAAACAACGTTCGTCCTCGAACGTGCCAAGATTCACCTCGAACTCATCCAATCACTGATTGCACACTTCCAACACACACTTGCGGTGATCCCACGTCACCCCAACCTACATAAGCCTGATGGCACAATCACAACTGCAATATAGCCTTCCCATTACCGCCGATAAGCCCCATACCTCAATTTCTCACCTTCTACTCATTTCCAAACGACCCGATTCTAAATCCATATCCGGCATTAGCCTCAACCAGATGCATTAACTCATGACTATACCCATAAGGTACGACCACAAAATATAGCACATAACACATGGGCTCAAAATAACACTTTTGATCAAACGTAACAATTAATACGAATTCATAAGACAACAAAGTACACAATAATTATGATTCATTTAGGAAACAAATAATGACAAGTAGCAATTAATTGTGAAAGTTAAGGAGGAAATATCACGAGATAAAAATAACGAGGTAAAGCAACAAATTAAATATCAACTTAAAACAATAGAAATAGTAACACAAGGACAAGTGCACGGCATCACCCCTCGTGCTTTTCTCTCATCCTCACCAAATAATAAATAGAATCGGTACGACATCACCCTTTGTGATTTTACACTCTTCCTCACCCAAACAAATCGATAACAGCAATCCGGCAAGGAAAAATCAACAATATAAACGATAATAAAACCATAACGTCCCAGTGAGGGAGCCAACAGTAGAATCAATATCATCTCGAGAAGGGATACAACTATAACCAATCTCACTTAGTTACTTAACTTCACGTAATAATTCTTAACTTGTACCAATACTCAACAATGATCAATACCAAGGAAATACCATCAACATGGATAATTTCAAATTTAACCCAAGTAAAGCTTAATGAAAATTCACGTAAATCACAATATTCGACTCACGGGCATGCTTGACACCAGTGTATAGATACTCGTCACCACACCTATACGTTGAACATAACACTAACACATAGCAAATAAGACACAATACATATTCCCTCAAGCTAAGGTTATATCAAACACTTACCTCGCTTTGCAATTTCAATCAATTACTCGACCACAACTTTTCCTTTTGAGTTTGTCTCCAAAAGCTTCAAATCTATTCACAAACAATTTGAAATACTCAACACGGATAGTAGGAATGAATTCCATAAGAATTTACTAATTTTCGGATAAAAATCCAAAATTCATTTTAATATTCAGTAGTGGGACCCACATTTCGAATCCCGGAAAAACTTACGAAATCCGAACACCCATTCTGATACGAGTTCAACCATATAAAAATTATCGAATTCCGATATCAAATGGACCTTCAAATCCTAAATTTTCATTTTTGGAAATATTTACAAAAACCCCAATTTCTTTCATCCAAATCCGAAATAAATGATAATCTTGACATAGATTTGTGAAATGTGATCACTTTCAGATATAGGACACTTACCCAAGTCGAAATCCTGAAAACCCCCTTTGAAATCGCCCAAATCCAAGCTTGATTGACTAAAAATGGGAGAAAGTTCAGATTTTTTGGTTTATGCACTGTCAAGGGTTATTATAGGTCGTTCACGAGCGTGGCCGCGCTTCAGCCATGCTAACAAGGCAGAAACATCTCAAATAAGCGCGGTCGTGCTATTGGGCGCGTATATGACATAGGTCTAGTAAAATGGTCATAACTTTCGGTATACACCTCCAAATGACAAACAGTCTGATGCGTTGGAAACTAGACTCAAAGAGATATAATTTTATNATGTATATATATATATATATGTATATATGCGCATCCAAAGTGAGGTCTTGTGCGTACACATTTGGAATTTTAGTCCATCGTGTAATTTTTCAACTTGGCTTAAACCTAGGCCTCCCTTTAGACCTCAAATCACTTATAATATGCCTCTTACACTTACTACCATATCCTATTTGTATCCATCATGTTAATAGCCCTCGGATAAGAAGTAGAGTCGACCCCCAAATACTTAGCATAAATTATCTCTTTTCTCACACATCTCTAACTCCCAAATTTTGACTAACACCCAAATTTTCCGAAAATTTTGCCAGAGTTTCCTTTGTAACTAGGCCTATCTACCTGTCAGAAGAATCCCAGAAACCAATCCTAACAACACATACACAATCCAATCAACGTAACACCGTATGAAAATAATACTAACAGTGACCTCATAAGCGATATGTTACTAGAAAAAGGAACGTCATTCACATCAACTACTCAGGTGATACTTAACTCATATCAGGTAAGTTCTCGACATTTTCATAGATCACATAAATAATTGTTTAAATTAAAGATGATATTTTTGGGTCATCACATTCTCCACCTCTAAAATAAATGTTCGTCCTCGAACGGAATTAGAGAAGTACTTGAGCTGGTGAAAAGATGTGGATTTTTTTTGCTCCTCATGTCTGACTCGGACTCCCAGGCAGCTGCCTCAATCAGCTGACCTCTCCGTTGTAACCGAACTGAAAGGTAACTCTTAGACCTCAACTGTCGAACTTGTTGGGCTAGAATAGCTACTGGCTCCTCCTCATAAGTCAAATCAGTATTCAACCGGACTGAGCTGAAATCTAATACATGAGGTGGATCACCATGGTATTTCCGGAGCATGGATACATGGAATACCGGATGAACTGCTGATAAGCTAGGTGGTAGTGCAAGTTTGTAGGCTACTTCACCCACCTTCTCAAGAATTTCAAAGGGTCCGACATACCTAGGGCTTAACTTGCCCTTCTTCCCGAATCTCATTAAACCTTTCATAGGTGAAACCCGGAGCAATACTCTTTCTCTAGTCATGAATGCAACATCACAAACCTTACGATCGACATAAATCTTTTTCCTAGACTGAGCTGCACGAAGTCTCTCCTGAATAATCTTGACCTTATCTAAGGCCTCCTGAACTAAGTCTGTACCCGGTAACCGAGCCTCTCCCAGCTCAAACCATCCAACTGGCGATCTGCACTGTCTACCATATAATGCCTCATAAGGAGCCATCTGAATGCTCGACTGATAGCTATTATTATAAGCCAACTCCACTAACGACAAGAACTGATTCCAAGAACCTCCAAAATCAATAACACCAGCGCTGAGCATATCCTCCAAAATCCGAATGGTACGCTCGAATTTCCCATACTCACCGCCTTTCTACTCAATGCATTGGCCACCACGTTGGCCTTCCCTGGATGATGTAGTATAATGAGATCATAATCTTTCAGTAAATATAACCATCTCTGCTGCCTCAAATTTAGACTCTTTTTCTTGAATAAGTACTGCAGACTGCAATGGTAAGTGAAAACCTCACACGGCACGCCATAGAGGTAGTGCCTCCAAATTTTCAATGCATGAACAATGGCTGCCAACTCTAAGTCATGAATAGGATAATTCTTCTCATGGACTTTCCTTTGCCGAGACGCATATGCAATCACCCTGTCATCCTGCATCAATACTGCTCCAAGTCCAACTCGGGAAGCATCACAATACACCATGAAAGAACCCGAACCTGATGGTAACACCAACACCGGTGCTGAAGTCAAGGCTGTCTTGAGCTTCTGAAAGCTCGCCTCACACTCATCTGACCATTTAAATGGATCACCTTTCTGAGTCAATTTAGTCATTGGGGCTGCGATGGATGAGAACCCCTCCACAAAACGATGTTAGTAACCCGCCAAACCCAAGAAACTCCTGATCTCCGTGGCTGAAATGGGTCTAGGCCAGTTCTTGACTGCCTCTATTTTCTTAATAGTTGTTCATAGCCAATTACAAAATTATCAAATAGCTTTGCGTTAACAATAATCTCCTTCCAAATCTCCATAATACTGATAACGAGTTACGATGCTTGAAGACCTCATAATTATTAGCGTGTCTCATTTAACGCCACATGTAGGCCACCTACATCGTAGGTTAAACCTCAATAATATAACACGGATTCGACAAATTATGCACAAAAAATTTTATACAAGATTTTTAAAAAAAAAAATAAACCTAACATGCATGACTCCCTACTAGTACTATAGTAACAAATTTTAATTTCACAAAGGAAAATTTAAACACAAGAATTTTCATCACCAGGATCTCGTCCTTATATACTTCCACCGCGGCTCGTAGCCCGATTTAAACCTCTCAAATCATATTAAAATGCGAGGATCTCATCCTCAATTCTGAATCACAAGTAATATGCATATCGTGCCAATCGAAACACCCCACTTTCTTCTTTTAAATATTTTCCGTTAAACAAAATTACAACACATAATGATAGACATAGCTATCTCCATAAAATTTCTCAATAAAAGAATTCACATAAGTAGATTTCAGAGTTATGAAGCTCACCCATAAGTGGAACATATTAGGACTTTCTTAGATACTCATAACCGAATCAAGTTAAGGAAATTGTCATTTCATAATAACTAGAGATTGTACTTGTAATGATACCATCTGGTGTATCGACCTCAGCCATACCATAGAAAATATATCAACAGGATGGGTCTCCACTTCTAGGAGTCTGACCTCCACCCCTAACTATCTGACCCCTACCCCTTGCTGGCTGGGAAGGTGGTACTGGAGTTGGTGTCGAAACTATAGCACGAGAACCCTGATGCTGAAGTTGATTACCTGCATATTTTGGGCAAGTTCTCCGAATATGCCCATATTCACCACACTCAAAACATCCCTCCTAATACGTAAACTGACCCGGCTGACCACGATACACGCTCTGTAGAGGAGGTTCTTTAATAGGAGCTGAAGGAGCACTGTAGACTGGCTGGGCAGAAGGAGGCAGATAAGAACCATGACCACTCGAAGTAGCACATGAAGCCTGTAGTGCTGAATGAAATGGCCTAAAAGAATGGCCTTTGCTAAATGAAGTCCCCACTCCTGATGAGGCACCACTGAAACCACCGGAATGGCGAGGCCTTTTGTCAGACCCCTGACCTCCCATCCCGAGAACCGACTCAACCCTTCTAGCCACATTAGCTGCATCCTGAAAAGAAATCTCTGTCCTTGTCTCCTTGGCCATCTGCAACCTGATGGGCTGGGCAAGGCCCTCAACAAACCGTCTGACTCTCTCTCTCTCTGTGGGCAACAAGAGAATATCATGTCTAGCCAAATCCACGAAACGAGTCTCATACTGGGTCACGATCATGTTGCCCTGCTGAAGTCGTTCAAACTGACGACGCTTCTCCTCTCGAGTGGTAACAGGCAAAAACTTTTCCATAAAGAGATGAGAAAACTAATCCCAAGTCAAGGTAGGTGACCCAACGGGTCTAGTCAACAGGTAATCCTCCACCATTTCTTGGCGGAACCAGTCATCTGAAAAGCAACAAAATTGACCCCATTGGTCTCCAAAATACCCATATTATGCAATACCTCATGACAACTATCCAGATGTTCTCGAGGGTCCTCTGAAGTGGCACCACTGATGTGGACCGGGAAAATATTGGTAAACCTGTCCAGTCTCCACAAAGCATCTGAAGACATGGCTGCCCTACCAACGGGCGGCACTGCTGCAACTGGCTGAATTACCCTAACTGGATTGGTTGATGGGGTTTGAACCTGAGGAGTAGTTTGAACCGGAGTGTGGGTAGCAGGAGTCTGGACTAAGGGTGTCTAACGGGTGGGCCGGGCCGGGCCGGTTACATTTTTTTTTGAACCTGACGGGTTACGGTTACGGGTTCTTACCGGTTAATTGTTAACGGGTTTAACGGGTTGGGGCTTATCCGGGTAAATTCGAACCCGTGCGGGTAGGGGTACTGCCGGGCCGGGTTAACAGTAAAAAAAAAAAAAAAAAATTTTTGTATTTGTTAGAACTATCGTAAAAATATAAACAAAAAAATAAACTTATAAAAATAGTGTTTGAATAAAGGATACAAATACTTTAAAATTCTTATATTTGAATATATCATTAAGAATTTACTTATAATTTGCAAGTTCAAAACTTCAAACTTGCAAATTAAAGTTTACATTTAATACTTCAAATTAAAGTTTAAACTTGTATTTATACGTCTAATAATATTAAAATAACAAACTAAAACATTAAGCATAAATGCATAATACGTCTAATAATATTTTTTTTTTTTTTAAAAAAAAAAAAATTAGCCGTTAAAACCGGGCCGGGCCGGGCCGGTTTAACCGGTAAGTGCACTGTTCACTTTGACCGGGTTGGACCGGTCCGGTTACCCGTTTCAAAATAATTAAACGGACCAACCCCCTCTAACCCCCCTACCCAGCCCACCCGGCCCCCTATGAACCGGGCCGGGCCGGTTCCGGTTTTAACCGGTCTGGGCCGGGCCGGTTACGGGTCAACCCGGCCCGTTAGACACCCTTAGTCTGGACCCCTCCTCCAGTCTGAGATATGACTGCTGCAACAGGGAATGTGCCAGTCTGGGCCACACTCTCCATAATGCCCACTAAACGGACCAAAACGTCCTGAAGTACCGGGGTAGCAATAAACCCCTCTGGGATCTGAGTTGGTCCCACTGGAAATAATCTGGAACCCCCTCATTAATCTCGACCTGAGGTTCCACAGCTGGGGCTACTGCCTGAGCAATGGGCTGAGTCCTGCCCCTGCCTCGGCCTCTGGCGCAGCCTCGGCCTCTTCCCCTAGTAGGAGCTGCTGCTGCTGGAGGACCGAAATATTGGTCAGCGGAAAAGGAAGCACGTGTTCTCTCCATCTGCGAGAGAATAGAAGAATCCAATCAGTATTTGAGATAGCAAGAATCGCACGATAGAGTAGAATAAAAGTGAAATTGTTCCTAACTTCATAGCCTTTGAGAGATAAGTACAGACGTCTCCGTATCGATCCTTCAGACTCTACAAGTTTGTTCGTGAATTGTGAGACCTAAGCAACCTATTGCTCTAATACCAATTTGTCACGACCCAAATTCCCAACCTTAGGGATCGTGATGACGCCTAACACCACACTTGCTAGGCAAGCCAATGTTAGAATTCGATTAACTATTTTCCTTTGATTTTTCACTTAAACACAATAGAAAAAATTTAAAGTAAATTATATCTAATGATTTCCAGCGATTAACCTCATAAATAAAATGTTGAACAATTTAATAAACCGAGCCACAAACTAATCATATAAAAAAATCTCTAAGACTACCCCAAGGTCTGGTGTCATAATTCACGAACTTCTAAGATTTACTACAAATAATGGGCTGAAAGAATAATATTAGATGTTTTGAAAAAAAATATAAAACAGTCCTTATGAACTAAGAGAAGACTCCAGGGATCTGCGAACGCCGGCGGATATACCTCGTGTCTCCGAATGGTAGATGTCCACTATTAAAAATCTCTAACACTGGTCGGTACCTGGATCTGCACAAAAGAGTGCAGTGTGTAGTATCAGTACAACCGACCCCATGTACTGAGTAAATGCCGAGCCTAACCTCGGCGAAGTAGCGACGAGGCTAAGGCGGGCAATTATAACTTAACCTGCAACATTATATAATAACGCAATAAAATAGTTCTACACAAATAAGAAAGATAAACTGCAACATTAAATAAAATAACTCAGTGGCCTATTCCAGGCCTCAGCTGTAACCAAGATCTCACAAAATCTCCAAAATTTCCAAACTTCACATTAAAATAACCGTATGTGTAGAATATGAGAAACAATAGAGTAAAACGGTAAATTTTCCAAAACTTTACGTTTAAAAAACAGTAAAACATAAATTCCCTCCCTTATCACTTTCTTGTTGCGGCATGTAACCCGATCCCACATGTCCACCCTTATCACTATCATTTATTTCACCTGTTCACCCTTATCACTATCATTTATTTCACATGTCCACCCTTATCACTATCTTGTTGTCCACCCTTATCACTATCAGTTTATATATTTATTAAAAACTTTCACAAATCAGGCCAAGCCTTTCACAACACTTTTATCTCAACAAATGTAACAAATAATACGAATTCATAAGACAACAAAGTACACAATAATTATGATTCATTTAGGAAACAAATAATGACAAGTAGAAATTAATTGTGAAAGTTAAGGAGGAAATATCACGAGATAAAAATAACGAGGTAAAGCAACAAATAAAAATCAACTTAAAATAATAGAAATAGTAACGCAAGGACAAGTGCACGGCATCACCCTTCGTGCTTTTACTCTCATCCTCACCAAATGATAATAGAATCGGCATGGCATCACCCTTCATGCTTTTACACTCTTCCTCACCCAAACAAATCAATAACAATAATACGGCAAGGAAAAATCAACAATATAAACGATAATAAAACCATAACGTCCGGCAAGGAGCCAACAGTAGAATCAATATCATCCCGGAAAGGGATACAGCTATAACCAATCTCACTTAGTTACTTAACTTCACGTAATAATTCTTAACTTGTACCAATACTCAACAATGATCAATATCAAGGAAATACCATCAACATGGATAATTATCAAATTTAACCCAAGTAAAGCTTAATGAAAATTCACATAAATCACAATATTCGACTCACGTGCATGCTTGACACCAGCGTAAAGATATTCGTCACCACGCCTATACGTTGAACATAACACTAACACGTAGCAAATAAGACACAATACATATTCCCTCAAGCTAAGGTTATATCAAACACTTACCTCGCTTTGCAATTTCAATCAATTACTCGACCACAACTTTTCCTTTTGAGTTTGTCTCCAAAAGCTTCAAATCTATTCACAAACAATTTGAAATACTCAACACGGATAGTAGGAATGAATTCCATAAGAATTTACTAATTTTCCGGATAAAAATCCGAAATTCATTTTAATATTCAGCAGTGGGACCCACATTTCGAATCCAGGAAAAACTTACGAAATCCGAACACCCATTCTGATACGAGTTCAACCATACAAAAATTTTCGAATTCCGATGTCAAATGGACCTTCAAATCCTAAATTTTCATTTTTGGAAAGATTTACAAAAACCCCAATTTCTTTCATCCAAATCCGAAATAAATGATGAATCTTGACATAGATTTATGAAATGTAATCACTTTCGGATATAGAACACTTACCCAAGTCGAAATCGTGAAAACCCCCTTTGAAATCGCCCAAATCCGAGCTTGATTGACTAAAAATGGGAGAAAGTTCAGATTTTTCGGTTTATACACTGTCCAAGGGTATTATAGGTCGTTCACGAGCGTGGACGCGCTCCAGCCGCGCTTTGGCCTCGCTAACAAGGCAGAAACATCTCAAATAAGTGCGGCCGCGCTATTGGGCGCGCATATGACACAGGTCGAGTAAAATGGTCATAACTTTCGGTATACACCTCCGAATGACAAACGGTCTGATGCTTTGGAAACTAGACTCAAAAATATTAAATTTGATAGGTTTTCCATCATATAAATTCTTATATATATTTAGATATGCTCGTCCAAAGTGAGGTCTTATGCGTACACATTTGGAATTTTAGTCCATCGTGTAATTTTTCAACTTGGCTTAAACCTAGGCCTCCCCTTAGACCTCAAATCACTTATAATATGACTCTTATACTTACTACCATATCCTATTCGTATCCATCATGTTAATAGCCCTCGGATAAGAAGTACAGTCGACCCCCAAACACTTAGCATGACTTATCTCTTTTCTCACACATCTCTAACTCCCAAATTTTCCGAAAATTTTGCCAGAGTTACCTTTGTAACTAGGCCTATCCACCTGTCAGAAGTATCCCAGAAACCAATCCTAACAACATACACAATCCAATCAACGTAACACCACATGAAAATAATACTAACAGTGACCTCATAAGCGATATGTTACTAGAAAAAGGAACGTTATTAACATCTCGAAATTTTCATAGATCACATAAATAATTGTTTAAATTAAATATGACATTTTTGGGTCATCACAATACTAAAAAGTGGTGAAAATTTTGATTTTTGGTCAAAAATTAGGTGCTCACAATTCCTTTCCTTATTGAATTCATTGTATTGTTAGTCCTATTGTGTAAACCTTATGTAAATGTCATAATCCTTTGTCCTATATTTATACTTGTTAATCTCTTAGACCAGTGGGTGTCTTGACTAGTCCTCATCATTACTTCACCGAGGTTAAAGCACTTTCGCGTGGGCGAGATTTTGTAGCAAACGCGGACTTGAAAAGTCCAAAATGTAACATCTCTGAAGTTTTTTCCGCGTTCGCGGTGCAATTAGGCGGTCAGAGGTGCCTAATTATCTTCCGCGCCCAAAATTCTGCTCTCAGCGGTGATATTGAACAAGGTGCACTTCACAACAGCCAAAGCGCGGACCGGGGTGGAATTCCGCGGCCGCGCCAGGTAAGTTGGTGTGGGGCCTATGATTTTAGTATAAATAATAGAGCCCTCCTCCTTTTACACTTTTCACACCCTCACATCTCAAAACCCCCTTTGCACTATTCATCAGCTTCCTGTTGCATCTAGAATTCATCCCATATATCAAGACTAATTCCTACAACAAATTAAACAACTGGTATGCTCATTTTCTTTGTCGTAATTTTAGTTCTTTATTTTTCTTTTTAGTTAGTTTCACTTTTTCTTTCTAGTTAGGGTTACTACATGCCTAGAATCATAAGCATGCTTAATTGTTGATAAAATTGAATGGGTAATTATTTTTTATGCCTAATGGGGGTTGGGGTGTTTCACATTGCTTTTTAATTTCCTAAATTCTATGCTAAGTGTAAGCCCTAGCTCATGAACCTTTTCTTCAGTGCCCGTTAATTTGAAATTCCGTGGCCGCGGCCTTAATTCTGCGGTCAGCGTTCATATGAATTTCTGAGTTTGAAATGGGTTGCTTTTATGCGGCCACGATGATATTTCCACGGTTAGCAGCCTGCTTTACGCGGATGCGTTTCTTTTTTCGCGGATCGCGGAGTTAAAGTTCATATATTTGATAAGTTGGGTCCGCGGCCGCGGCCGTTTTTATGCGGACAACGGTGAAGCTTTTACGGCCACGCCCAAAATTCCGGGGTCAGTGGTGGCCTATCTTCCGAGAATGAGTAGTCTGAACCCCAGTCTCTCGCGGACGCGCTTCTTTTTTCGTGGTCAGTGGTGGCTAGTTCGCGGCCGCGTTGCTTTTTCCGTTGATAGCTGTCCACTGGGCTGTAACATGCTGTGATCATTTATCTGCTTCATCTGGTACTTGCTTGAATATCAATACTAATGAGCTTTCACTAATTGTGTATGCATAAAATGGTTAGATCTAGAGGTGGACAAGATAAACAACTTGGGGGGAAGAGTCCTCCCGGGGCCGTGGGAGAGGAAAACAACCAGCTACACCCCTAGCCCCTAAAGGGCTCATTGGTAATAAACAAACCCTTCGGAGGCCTACTCCTGACACTTCGGAGACCAGTGAGTTTTCCTCTCTTGGGAGATTTCAGAGGGGGAAGTTGGCCATACTCAACAGGAGACACAATCCCAACCCCGTCGCCTCATAAATGAATCAACTACCTTATTTGGCTCTTTTGATAGTTTGGGACTAAGTGACTGTCCACCACCCCATGCCCCAAGTGCAGCAGCTCCAGTCTCCATACTGCCCCAGTGCATATTGATAGTGATGATGATCTCCCAGACGACGGGAGGGGTGGTGACACCCAGACAGGGGAATTGGTGCCCGGTGGTATGGCAAGACCGGTTCGTGAGTGAGAAAGCCTACCACAAGTTCCGGGAGTAGTGTCCTCAAAGGTCACTCACACTGGAAAGGGTGTTCATTGAGCGAGATCTGCTACCCCACAACCCTAATGTCAAGAGGTACTTGAATGAGAGAGTGGGGTGGAAGTTATTCACCAGCAACTTGCCGGAGGCCAATGAGTTTTTGGTCAAGGAATTCTATGCAAATGTCGCCCACATAAAAAAGGGCACATATTTGACAAAGTCCCCAACAGGAAGTTTATGTTTGATGGCAAGACTATGAACGACTATGTTGGGTTCAATGATGAGGATGAGTCCCAGTATCTGGAGAATGTGGATATGGATGAGTTAGCCCGCCCTTGGCTTGCTTCAGTGATTGCTATTCTTGGGACTACTCCAGCTTGGCTGACACCAGGGTCCCAATATTCAGGAACACTCTTAGCGTCGAGGAGAAGGGGTGGTCTAATTTTGTCTGCAGCAGGATAGACCCTACTACTCATGACAGTGACATGCCGGTCTCCCAGGCTATTATTGTGGTGGATATCATGGAGGGGTTCCCGATCAATGTCGAGAATATTATGGCCAGGGTGATTACTAGAGTGATCGAAAAGGATGAGAGGTCGTATCCCTTCCCAAACTTCCTCACTATGTTCCTAGAGGACCATGGAGTAGAGGGAAGGGACTTTGACACCAAATTCAAGCCAAAGAGGCCTTTTACCTAGTACTACCTTCAAGGTCCGAACAACCCCAAGTCCAAGGGAAAAGCCACCACCTCGACTAGCCAGTCTGAAGAGCCAGGGGTGGTGACCACTGGTTTCGAGCCATCCACTATAGAGGGTTCATCTGCTGCCATGCCACATCCTCCCTCTGGACCAGCTGCTTCTATTCCTACTTCAGTGTCTTCTTCATCAGCATACCCTCATACTGCTCTGAGGGTGAACCAGACATTAGCCGGCATCAACAATTGGCTGCAGGTAGCTACATCAAAGCTATCTGCCTTATCCAGTGACGTAGCAGCCGAAGCAGCCCCAGCTCAGATCCAGATGCCTCTATCAATGGAGGAATCATTGAAGACTATCCTTGACAACCAGAAGACGATTTTGGAGTCGCTGGGTGTTCATGAGAAGGAAATCAAATCCCTCAAACAGGTAAAGAATATGAGGAAGGGCCAAGATGATTTGAAGAAGGAGGTGGCAAAGCTCACTGCAGCTAGTGACATTCCTCTTGATCTCCTCATGGGAGAGACTGCCCCTGCAACTCAAATAGCACCGCCTTTAGATATGCCAGAGTAGGAGGCCGTCAGAGAGCCAGTGAGGAGGGTAGTGATTCCCCAAACTGAGGATTTGGAGATACAGCTGGAGGACCCCGAGGGAGATGACTCAGGCCAGCCACGGGACCCAGCCAGTGACCCTATGCAGACATAGGCATCTTAGGGAGTTTTCTTTACTCTCTACCCTTCCCCTATTCTATTTTTGCTTTTAGCATTGAGGANGGGGGGGGGGGGGTGGCCTTATTTTGATGATGATTTGGATGACTTGGTCTGTAATAACCTTGATACTATTTTTCTTTCTTTATTTTCTACTTATCGTACTTTATTTTCGTACTTTTCACTTTTAGTATGTATGTAAAGTTACCATTCCATGTATATATTCATTCCCCTTTTATGTATATTCGTCTCCATACCCTATTGTACATATTCATTTTACTTTCTGTATTTTTACTTTATAGCTTCTTTTATAATTTTCCTTAATAGTTTAGCTTCTTATTTCCTTTAGTAGCTTCTTTTTGAATTTATAGCTTCTTTTTACATTTTCGTGATCAATAAGCATTTGGTTTTCTTAATGTCACGGTTCTTTCCAAGGGTGGAATTTGTGTGAACCGGGTAGATCTTCCCTACAACGGATGGCGTGACAACCTTCTTAAGGGATTGAATCTGTTTTTATTTCTGTTTTTATATATGGTAGTAATGAATAAAAGTGACTCAAGTAAGCTTCACTTGGCACCAACACATTTACCTTCGACCTCATGGTTGGAGACAAGTTCTATATGAGACTGTCTCTAGTTGTTTGAGTTGTCTAAAACTGTCATCAAGTGGTTTCTGTGGCCATATATGAGTTTTCACTCGTAGCTAGGGTTGTTGTGGGCTGTTGACTCTATTATCTTTAACAATCCAGTGTCTTGAGAGGTGAGGTTTTGAATTGCAAGTCCAAGTGTCGTGCCAACAAGTCTAGAACTTGCCCCGAATGTTTTTCTAGGCGAAATTCTAAGTGTTGCTCGACTTGAGAAGTGATTATAGGCTCTCCTTGGTCCCATTTGAATTTGAAGACTTCCATAGCCTACCATTATAATATCTTTAGTCAACCCCTTTGAGCCTAAGCCCTTTCGTTCAATAACCGCATTACAAGCCTTCATTCGTTCTATAATGACCCTCTCTTGACACCCAATCTTTCCTTAGCATTCATGATGAAAAATAGTCAAAAACATAAGTTTGGGGGAGAGACAAGGAAATTCAAAGTGATGAAAGGTTCAAAGAACAAAAATAATTGATGAAAAGAAAAGGCAAAGAAAAGGATGAAAAGCCAAAAAAGGAAGCATATCAAAAAGAAAAGAAATGGTTGAAAGGATTCAAGAAAAAAATGTTGAAAGGTTTGGAATTATGAGAAAAATGATCGTCATATAGAAGAAAGAGCCAATGTGTCTCTCTAGTTCCCCCAAGGAAGAAGAAAATAACTCAAAGAGTCAAGAAAACATGAGTCGAATTGTGAAAATAGAGTGCTTAAGGAAAGATGATACAATCATAGTTCATTATGTCCAACCTTGATCCAAAAAAAATTCATTACATCCCGCTAAAGCCCTATAGGATTTCAAGTTGAGTGAGCTTACATTAGTGGTGATTTACATGAGGGGCAAGCCTATAGTACTTAGAGCCGGACTTGCGGCATTCTTTTGAGAGTGATGAGCGCACTTCTCGACAATCCTAGTTTTGAGTGTACATTCTATAAGGTGAGATGAGATTACGGAGAGTAGATGAGAAGGAGTCTGGGATCCACAGTGACCTACGTGAGAGAGCGAGTCTCTTTGATGAATTGAGTCAACTCTTGAAGATTTTGTGTCACATTAGACCTATGGAACTCAGAAAGTCATTGCATAATGTTGTCAATAGTGAATTTGTGTTGAGGATAATTGTTAGTTCCAATTGAAGCTTGAGGAAGTTACTTTAGGACAGCTGAAATTCTACTATCTTTTTCTTGTGGAGGTGGGAAGTACCTTGTTTGCTTAAGAACAAGCAAAAGCTTAAGTTTGGGGGAGTTGATAACTAGGGATATTAGCCTACTATTTGATCTATTTTGCTTAAGTTTTTGGTAAAAAATGTGTTAAGGTATTTCTGAAAACTAACTTAAGGTGCTTACTTGCAGGTTTTGGTCAAAATAAGGCAAAGAAGCCAAAATGAACTCATTTAAGAGTCAAACTTGCACAAGCCCAAAGAATGGCACTGAGCGCTGTCAGTGCTATTATCACGCGGTCATGTGAGATCCTCCGCTGAAGCGGTTAAAAAAGGGTTGCCGCAAAAATAAAGTTCAGAGAGATGAAATTGGGCTCATTATTGAACGATGACTGCGTTACAAAAGCGCGGCCGCGAAACTATGGACACAGCCGCGAGCAAAATTGTGATGAGAGCGGAAGTTAAGAATCATAGACCTGGCAACCTGGGGCCAAGCAAAGAACGTGGTTCACGTCATTATTGCACGGCAGCGAAGCCACCTAACACTGAGGTGGTTGACATTCTGCTGGGAGCGAGATTAAGGGTTCAGAGAGTTGCAAGTGGAGTAAAATTGCAAGACGCAGTCAGTGAACATTTTACGCGGCCGCAGTTGATGCCAACGTGGACACGATTGTATTTCGGCGGTTCGTGAAACCAACTCCAGTCCAGGTTCAATTGAATAAAAATGCGGACCGCTTGTTATTGCGCGGCCGTGAAAGTCCATGCGCTGAAGCGCCTAGTTTTACGCTGACAACGGAACCTCCATAGGGTTATTTTTTGTCTAGTAATTTCAGCTGTGTATAAATAGATCCTTTTCACATTTTAGGTTATCGTTTGTATTAGGGAGCTCGTGAACATCATCACTTTTCCACTTTGAGTAATTTTATAGTAGATTTAGCTTATAACTTTAGATTTTGTTCTTGTAATTATCTTTTATGGCTTATATCTCATCTCCATCTTTTATTTCTACCTTAATTATGAGTAGCTAGACCCATTAGCTAGGGTTGTGACCCAACCCTAGTATGAGTATTTAATGGGTCTTCAATTTTAGGGCTTATTTGTTTATGGGTTAGTTATATTTAGCTTGTTTCATGCTTTATCTGTTGAATTAGTGTTGCAAACACTGATTCGCGCCTTTTTGAGTAGGGCTTTTCTTGAGAAAGAAGACCCAAGTCTAGGTAAAATAGGCTAGCAAGGAATTGAGGTAAATTCAAGAGATTGATAGCCCCAATTAAAGGGTTAAATCTAGAGATAGTAATACCTGACTTGAGACAATTTCACTTGCACTTTTTGAACACCCAATTAGGCTTGAGAAAGCCAATTCGAGCAAAGTCACTCAAACTACCGAGATGTATAGAGTGAGTAATTAAGTGTGAGGTTATATCACGACCCCAGATACAACAAGCTTGTCCTAAATTCTAGATCACATTAGATACTCGCCTAGGTGTAGTCACTTCCCTAGTGTTTTTATCAATTGAGAAAACCCATAAAAAAATATTGTACTTAGTTTATTTTTCAGCAATCAATAGCATTAAACTAGAATAGAAACAAAACTCACTCATGGTTAGAAGTATAATTAAAGACAACATACATATCTAGATTAGATAGAAACCCAATTCCCAACAAATTATAACTCCCTTTGGTTATTAATCCCGACCTTTCGTGTAAAAGCTATATCGACCCCTCCTCGCAATTGTATAATGGTGCAGGGTTGGAGCCAATCAAGGACCTAGAAGATTTCTATTTCATCAAACACTAGGCCGTCTCCAGATTGAAGAGGTAATCTGCTTAAAATATTTGAGTTAATTATGAAGCTGGTAAGTGTATATGCACAGAGAAATAAAAGATCTTGATATTCTTGGACTAATCTGTAGTAGAAGATTCCATCAGGTATGTTCTCATTCGCTCAAACACATTGACAATTGATACCAAATCTGTCACGACCCAAAATCCATAAGGTCGTGATGGTGTCGGACACCACTGTCAGGCAAACCAATCATTATATGGTTAAGTTAAATTTCCTGTTTTAGCATTTTTGAAATCACTACCTTTCACTTTATTACATAATAACTGAATAAAATCCGCTAAGTAAATACGACAGTTTAATATTCCATTTTTATAAAATACATCCCAAACACATCCCAGAACTTGGTGTCACAAGTGCATGAGCAAATTCTAAGAATTTCACAAATACTACAAAGCTTGTCCGAAATACAAATTGGACAAGAAATTTAAAATGAAAATAAATACAATATGAGGGAGACTCTATTGGCTGCGGGCCGCCTCCGGATGATGCAGCTCACCTAAGTCTCCAAGCCGGCCACATCACTGTGAAAGTACCTGTGCAATAAAATGCACAGCAAGTGTAGCATGAGTACGAAAACAACGTGTACTCAGTAAGTATCCCGCCTAACCTCAGAGAGGTAGTGACGAGAGGTCGAAGTTGACACTTGCTAGAGGTCAATTTAACATAATTGAGTGAGACACTAAGCATGAATATCATAGGCAATTTAGTAAATATCAGGGATAAGGAATATCAGTTCTTCTTACATTTAACACTTTAACACCTCGTCATTTCAGTTGACAATTTATAGTTTCCAGGCTAATAAACATGTATAAATCACAGGAAAGTACGCAGCAATTATCATGCGCGAGATATGTCGAGGGTCGAACGACGCGGGCCAACAATAATAAAATGTGCACTGCCGAGGGTCGAACGGCTCGAACCATAGATGCATCTATCTGCCCTGCTCGCGAATTGATCATGCGACACGGTTATACATAAATAACAAGGTCATCCTGCTCGCGAATCATACATGCGACTCAGGCACCCATAGTTACACATATTCACACAATAAACCACATTTTTATCAGGAAAATTAGCTATACAATGAAGTGATAGAATTCTCCTTTTAATGAACATGAAAATAGTATTTAAAGCCTTTCTAGGGATTTACTTGCCAATTTCGACCGGGTTTCAACATTATAGATTTATCCGAAATGCAATTATCCAATGAAGAATCAATTCTCCTTCTAGATGATTAAGAAAATTAAACTCTATCCTTCTTAGATATTTAATTACTAATTGACAGCATCCCATGATATTTTATTGACAAGGTCACAAGTACGACAAGTAAAGCATGCTAGTGGGTCCTAGACTACCCGAACATGGCATAATAGTAGCTACGCACGGACTACCGTCACCTCGTGCGTAAGTAGCCCCCGCAGATAGTAGAAAGTATTTAATTAGTTCACCTATGGGGACAATTTCCTCTCACAAAGTTAGAAAGGAGACTTATCTCGCTTCGAAATTCCATAACCGACTTCCAAGCCCTTTCGACGACTCCAATTGATGCACAACACCCCAACACTATTCAAATAACGGGAAAACCAATAAAAATTCACTCTAATACTTGTAACAATTCAAATTATATAATTCGCAACTCCGCTCGAAAAGTTGACAAAAATGCCCTCGGGCCCACGTGCCCGGATTCCGAAATTTCTCGAAGATAAATTCTTCCCATAGCATTACTAACTCAATTATAGAATTTACTCTAATTTTCATGCTCAAATTCATGGTAAAAGTCCAAAATTCCAAATTCTAGGTCTTCCCCAAAAATCCCAAATTTATACTAATTTTCCATGTCTAAATCCATGTAAGATCACATATTTAACTCAAAAATAGGAAGAAATCACTTACCTAGTGTTGCTTGGTGAAAATCCCTCCTTGAGCTCTCCAAAATCGTCCAAGCCAAATGAAAGAAATGAAAGAAATGGGCCCAAACTCGTGTTTAAAACAATCTGCCCAGGCTTCATCGAGTTGTACCTTGCGTTGTGCAGGTTGTACATCCTATTATAATTTTCCCTCCTTGTACACCTTCTGTTAAAACGCCCATAACTCCTTGTAGAAATATCCAAATGACAAACGGTTTGAAGATTTAGATAGACGCGAAGATCTTTAATTTGATAGGTTGTACACCATATAACTCTTTATATATTCCGAGATATGAGCTTCTAAAGTCGGCTCCATGCATCAGAAAATTCTGTCGAAACTGCTCCACCAACCATCTTCAATCGATCATAACTTTCTGATAAAATGTCCAAATCATGAATGGTTTAACTTTATGGAAACTAGAATGCAATGGCTACAAATTTATGTTTTGAAAATTTTCAAAATCCTTATATATTTCGAGATATAAGCTTCCAAATTCAGCTCCGCGATTGCATTAGTTGCTGTCAAAACAGTTTTCTGCAAAATATTTCAGCAACTCTTTGGTCCGAAATTCATTCCGTTAACCTTCCGAAATCCACCCGAGGCCTTAGGGACTTTAACCAATTATACCAACATGTCCCAAAAAATGATACGAACTCGCTCGAGAACTCAAATTACATCAAACATCGTCGAAATCATGAATCGCACTCCAATTCAAGCTTTATGAACTTTGAAATTTCAAACTTCTACATCTGATGCCGAAACCTATCAAATCACGTCCGATTGACCCCAAATTTAGCACACAAGTCATATTCGACCTTACGGACCTGCTCCAACTTTTGAAATTGGAATCCGACCCCGATATCAAAAAGTCAAACTCTCGGTCAAACTTCTCAAAAAACCTTCAAATTTCTATCTTTAGCCAAATGACTTCAAAATGACCTACGGACCTCCGAATTCACTTATGATTGCGCTCCCAACTCCAGAATCACCATCGGAGATATTCCCAGATTCGGAATCCCAAACGGACATCAATAACACCGAAATGCACTTCAACCCAGACTTATGAAATTCCTTCTAAAATGCTAACTTCCACAATATACGCTGAAACGCTCCCGGGTATCCAAAACCCGATCCGGACATACGCCCCAGTCTAAAATCATCATACGAACCTGCTGGAACCTTCAGATCCTGATTCCGAGGTCGTTTACTCCAAATTCCAGTCTTAGTCGATTCTTCCAACTTAAGGCTTCTGAAATGAGAATTTTCTTTCCAATTTGACTCCGAACTTCCCGAAATTAAACTCCGACCACACCTACAAGTCATAATACCTGAAACAAAGCTGCTCATGACTTCAAACCGCTGAACGACGTGCTAGAGCTCAAGACGACCGGTTCGGTCGTTACATTCTCTCCCACTTAAACATACGTTCGTCCTCGAACGTGCCAAGAACTGCTCTGGAGTTATCTGATATCGTTGTTTAACACCTCATGCACCTGCCCGTGCTACCACAACCCAGTTGAGCACATTAGCTTGATCAAATCTGAAGATATCCTCTTTTATCCATACAATAAGCTCAGAACCCAGTTCCAACACCTGAAATTCTCTGCCAGGCCTGTTTCCAATATATAAACACCATATCAACTACCACACGAGGTACCAAAACATGACTGCGTACCTTTGCTGAGTTAGCACCATGCACCGCATAATGCACCATCTAACCACAATGACGTTCCATGAACCTTNAGGAGATGTGTAGAAATTGCTAACCAATTGCAGAGTTAACCAAACATTGATTCTCTCCTTTTTGACTAAAATCATCACCTCATTACTACGCTAATACTGGCCTTTGTTCTTACCATACTTCACAAAATCTTATCGCACTGATCCCTGATCCAATAGCCTCGTCTCACCCAGTATGAGCTGCTCAGACAACCAATCACCCCATACATGACCAACAGTCTCACATGATGCCACAATGCACCAATAGGCCACAATTCGAACATGATACATAAGGAAATGACTCAGGAAGGGACTACTCAACTCACGCAACTAACATGGATTTCCTTAGAAAATAGGAAACAAAACACAAGAAAAATAAATATAGGAACCTCACTCAACATCACCCTATTGCGGCGTGCAACCCAATCCAAATAACATACCCGTGGCGGCGTTCCACCCGATCCCATCATA
>ML439578.1:0-18604 GCA_005239525.1 Nicotiana knightiana | reverse complement strand
TAAATTTAGTATGGGTGAACTCGTATCGGAATTTGTAAAATTTGTCGGGTTCCGAGGTGCGGGTCCGGGGGTGAACTTTTGGGTCGATTTTTATAATTTTGTAAATATTTAAACTTTATTATTCGGAATAGTTCCTTATACGTTTTATGTGTGTCTTGAAGTTGTTTTAGTTGATTTTGAGCTGTCCGGAAGTCTTTTCACCCGAGAAGTCCATTTTTAAGTACGAGTTGTTGTCTTTGAGGTAAGTATCTTGCCTAACCTTGTGTGGCGAAACTACCCCTTAGGATTGAGTCTTCTTTGTTGATTGTAGTCCGTGTATACGAGGTGACGGGTTCGTACTCGGACTTATTTGCTAATAGATTGGCCTTTTAGGATTCGTAGGTTCTTATGTTACCTGTGTATGAGTTGTAATTGTTACGTTTGAATCCTTGGTTGTTAATTTCATCCTTCCATGCTTAAATTAGAATTACTTGCTTTTGGATTCCTTCGTTGGCTACTTGATCATAATTGACTTAACTGAATATTTTTTCGCTCTTATCTTCATGCTATACTATCTTCCTAAAACTGTCAAATTGACTATACTAGTGTTATCTAGCTTTATAGTTGTTTAGTCGTAGTTAGAACATTCGTTCGTTGGTTTCAAGCATGCCCGTGGGTCTTACATTGTGCTTTATATTATTTTTCCCTTATGTGCTACTTGGGCCTAGTTGATAAACATTTATGTTGTTGGTGTTTTCTTGATGTTGCCTATTATTAGGCCCTTGTTTGAGCCGAGTTTTATTTCGTAAAGTTAATTGTTTAGGCGAGATTGGTTATAGATGTTTCCCTTGCCGGGATGATGTTATTTTCATTGTTGACTCCTTTGTTGGAATGATATGATTTCTATTGTTGTTCATACTGTTAATGATATTGTTTGCGTTGTTGACTCCCTTCCCGAGATGTTGTGATTTATGGTTCTTATTGTTGATTTCCCTTGTTAAATTTTTGTTTAAGTTATTTTAGCACGAGGGGACATTTCGTGCCATGTTTATGTTATTTAGCACGAGGGGACATTCCGTACCATGTTTATGTTATTTAGCACGAGGGGACATTCCGTACCATGTTTATGTTATTTAGCACGAGGGGACATTCCATCCGTGTTTATGTTATTTAGCACGAGGGGACATTCCGTACAGTGTTTATGTTATTTAGCACGAGGGGACATTTCGTGCCGTGTTTATGTTATTTAGCATGAGGGGACATTCCGTGCCATGTTTATGTTATTTAGCACCAGGGGACATTTCGTTCCGTGTTTATGTTATTTAGCACGAGGGGACATTCCGTACCATGTTTATGTTATTTAGCACGAGGGGACATTCCGTTCCGTGTTTATGTTATTTAGCACGAGGGGACATTCTGTACCGTGTTTATGTTATTTAGCACGGGGGGACATTTCGTGCCGTGTTTATGGTATTTAGCACGAGGGGACATTCCGTGCCATGTTTATGTTATTTAGCACGAGGGACATTTTGTGCCGTGTTTATGTTATTTAGCACGAGGAGACATTTCGTGCCGTGTTTATGTTATTTAGCACGAGGGGACATTCCGTGCCGTGTTTATGTTATTTAGCACGAGGGGACATTCCGTGCCATGTTTATGTTATTTAGCACGAGGGGACATTATGTGCCATGTTTATGTTATTTAGCACGAGGGGACATTACATTCCATGTTTATGTTACTGTAGCACGAGGGGACATTCTGTGCCGTGTTTATGTTGTTTTTGCAGAGGGGACATTCTGTGCCGTATTTATGCATTAATTATTTCCGTTGTTCCTGTTTGCTATTTACCGCACTTGTTTAAGAGTTAATGTTCTGTCGTGTTAATTTGGATATTCATACTGATCTCTTACTGCATTTATTGTCAATACTTGTTGTTCCTCCTGTACGGTATGACAAGTTGAGTTACGGACTGAGTTCTCAAAGATTTATCTTGAGGAAAGTATGATTTCGAGATTTTATTGAAAAGTAATGGTATGATTATAGTTGAATGAATTTTACATCGAAGGGATATTTGAAAAGCATTCATTTTGCATAAAAAGATATTTGGAAGTCATTTATTTGGGAAAACATCGTTGGAAATTTTGAATTTTGAAAGAAACTATGTTTTGGTATTTCACTATGTTAAATATACTTATATATATATATTTAGAGAAAGTATGTTTTCCAAGGAGAGCCTCTATATTAAAATGAGCATATTTGCAAAGTTTTTCATACAAACCACGGTTTAAAGGCTTCCACCAGTTTATGGATTTTAATTGCTAAGGCTCAATGTGAACATACAAACGTAGAGTTGACTTATTGGAGTTCTCTATTGCACTGTGATTTCTTCCGGTTTGGGCTTGTTTTGCTGTCCATCTTTGTGTGTATTCTTATGATGTTTCGTGGTTAATTTCTGTAATTTTCTTCCACATTATATCGTCATTGTTGTGAATTGTTCCGTAAATTCGTAGATAGATGTAGTGTTCTATTATTTCTATATTCATGTGAGTTATCTTTTTAGACCAGTGGTGTCTTGACTAGTCCTCGTAACTACTTCATCGGGGTTAGTCTTGATACTTACTGGGCACCACTGTGGTGTGCTCATACTACACTTCTGTGCATTTTTGTTTGCACAGATCCAAGTATTGATTGTTAGTAGCGGTGCGGATGCTGCCGAGGAGACTCAAGGTAACCTGTTGCTGCGTTCACAGGCTTCGGAGTCACCTTCTTGTTTTTATTCAACTGTTATAATAATTCCCAAGCAGTTGTATTTAGAAGTTGTAGAAGATTCGTAGAGCTTATGACTTGTATTACCGATTTTGGGAAAGTTTGTACATTCTGTTGAGATTCTAGATCGGGACTGTTAGTTTTCCTTTTATTATTGTTGTTATTTAGTAACTATTAAGCTTACCTAGTCCCTAAGACTAGGTGACATCACGATACCCAACGGAGGGAAATTTGGGTAGTGACAAGTTGGTATCAGAGCTCTAAGTTCATAGGTGCTACGAGTCATAAGCGAGTTTAGTAGAGTATTGTGGATCGGTACGGAGACGTCTGTACTTATCTTCAAGAGGCTACCAAACTATTAGGACAATTTCACTTCCTTAATTCCTATCGTGCGATTTTATTGATCTTGAAGTTTGAAATTATCGTTCCATTCTCTCACCGATGGTGAGGACACGAGCGGCGGTTCCTGATGATGTTACCCCGAAGCAAATGTCGCAAGGGTCAGATACAGAGGCCGAAGAGGAGCACGTGCTGCAGTATATATGCCTACTAGAGCAGCCGTTGAGGAGTCGCCAGTAGTTCTAGTTGGGGGACAGGTACTGGGGGTGCCTGTTGCTACCCCGGACTTCAGGAGACCTGGGCGCAGTTTTGAGTATAAGTGGTACATTGACTCAGGCAGGGTTGATTTTATTGCACCAGTTGCTTCACAGATCAGGGGAGGAGTTCAGACTCCCACCGTCTACACTCCAGAGCAGCGAGATCATATTGGTCAGGTTCCAGTTGTTATGGCAGCACGACATGTGGTTTCAGTTCAACCTGTGGTTAGGACAGTAGCCTCGGAGGAAGAATACCTTGGACTTGAGAGGTACAGAAAGTATCACCCTTCTATCTTTCAGTGGATTGACGACAGATGGTGCCCAGGGTTTCCTGGAGGTGTGTCACTATATTCTTCGTATTTCGGGTATTGTGGGGACTAACGGGATTGCTTTTGTCACGTCTCAAGTTCAGAATAGTGGGTTGATCAGTGGTGGCGGCATATGAGTTGGGGTAACCTGGCCGAGTTAGCTTCACTAGCATGGATTCAGTTTTTGGATATGTTTTGAGGAAGGTTGCACCTCAGTTCCTCGGGATGTACGGCGCGCGGAGTTTGAGCAGTTGCATCAGGGCGCCATGTCACTATTGGAGTATGCCGTTAGATTCAGTTAGTTGGCCAGATATACACCTCGATTGGTTGCTTCAGTAAGGAGAAGAGTTCGTAAAGTCATTGAGAGATTCTGACATGATATTCAGTTCAGGGGGACTCGAGAGTTAGAGTGGGATGCCTCATTTCAGCAGGTAGTAGGGATCGCTCGGCGGTTAGAGAGCATGTGGGACCGGGAGCGAGAGGACATGCGAGATCAGGGAAAGATTTTAGGGAGGAAATGAGGCCTCGTAGATCGGAGGAATCTACTGGTCCATATTATGGAGGCAAGGTACAACACAGTAGAAGTTTTGTGGGTCAAACAGTTCAGTTTCATTACCAGCTTCGCATGGGGGTTTTCAGGTACTCATGGGTCTCCGAGGATTCGTATTGTATGTTTTCCACAGCCACGTCGTCAGAGAGGTTTTTTTGAGCATCGGGATGTTAGCCACAAGGTGAGAGATTTTTCCAAGTTTCAGGCAGGTGTGTCATAGCAGGGTAATCAGGAGAGTGGAGGGCGCCCAAGAGGGGGAGGCCCGACCCATTGATGTGTTTCATATAGTAGGCTGGAGGCCGTTGTGCCAGGCATTATCACACATGTATGTTTTGATGTGTCACATAGGGGCACCAATTGTATTTCACTATAGTTTTGTTGGTCAGGACGAGTTTCCCTTATTTGTTGTCTCATTTATGAGTGAGTTTCATGTTTTGCACTCTATTTTTTGTTTCCTCCTGTTGGGATATTGTATGAGTAGTTGTAACGACCCGGTCGGTTGTTCCGTAGAATTTGCACCGTTATTCCTATTTCTGTATGGTTACGCCTTGTTTAGTTGTTTATGATGTGTTGGAGCCGGGTGGTTCGGGCTCGTAGTGTTTGTAATGAGAATTGAGACACTTAGTCTCTTAGAGTAGCCTTATAGTGGGAAAAGTCAACTGGGAGTTGACTTAATGGTAAACGACTTCGGAATGTCGATTTTATGGCTCAGATAGCTTTGTTAGGTGATTTGGGGCTTAAGAGTGTGTTCAGAATGTGGTTTTGATGTCCGGTGTAGAATTAGGTTTGAATTGGCGAAAGTTAATTTTTGGAGATTTCCGATCGGCAGTGGAAAATAGGCTATCGAGGTTGCAATGGAATTTCGGAAGTTGGAGCAGGTTCATTTTGGACGTGTGCGCAAATTTTCAGGTCATTCGGATGTGTTTTGGTTGGTTTCGGCATCTTTGGTGGAATTTAGAAGTTTCAAAGTTCATAGGCTTGAATCCGAGATGAATTTAGTATTTTTGCGTTGTTTTTGGTGATTCGAAGGCTCGACTAAGTTTGTGTCATATTATGGGACTTAAGTATACTTGGTTGGGGTCCAATGAGGCTCGGATAAGTTTTGGAAGATTTTTTTGGAAGATTTCGGCGTTTTGAGCATAAGCATGTAATGATCCAAAGGTCCATTTTTAGTTGTAGAGATCGAAATTTGATTTCGAGACTTCCAGGATTTTAATAATGAATTATAGGAATGATCTGGAAAGTTTGGTCTAATTTCATCAAGTCGCGATTGGGTTTTTGACGCGAAATGTGAGTTAATTGTTTAACGAGCGAAATGACTATCGCACTGAGCAAATGAGCTCCGAATTGAGTTTCGATTGAAGGACTATGTTTGTATTATTATTTGTGACTCATAGGAACAAGAATCATCGAATTCTGGGTTCGTATGGTGGAGTTAGAACACTTTTAGTGAAAATAAATATTGCTGGTGCAACAAGGTCTGGTGCGCACCTTTAGCGACCACATATGGCACTTTTAGCGACGGGAGTTTGCTTTCAGCGACCGGAATAAGGTCTTTTTAATGCTGTTATGCTTTTTAGCCCATTTTAGCGTTTTTAGGTGAAAGAACACGGATTGAGGCAATTTTTGAGCAAGAAATCATGGGAAATCTTAAGGTAAGTCACTTGTGATCATTTCTACTCCATAATATTAAATTAGCATCGAATAATCCGACAAAATTACATGTTTTTGAAGTGTTTAATTGGGGAAAATCAGTAGAAAAAAAGTGAAACTAGGGCTAGAGTTTAAGAGACCTTTTAGTGGCGATTTGAGGGGTCAAACGGACTCCGATTTCAGAGTTCTTTATATGTACCGATTCGTGAGATGATGAGAAACATTTTGGTATAAAGTTTGTCAAGTTCCGAGATGTGGGACCAAGGGTCGGGTTTTGACTAATTTCGGGTTTTGTGCATAAAGTTGAGACTTTTCGATTGGGTTTCAATCCTTTAGCATATTTTGATTTATGAATCTGAATTTGATAGATTTGGAGCACTCGGAAGTTTATTCGAGGGCCAAACGCATTGCGGAGTAGCTTTTTGAGCTAGTTTGAGGTAAGTAATATCTTTAAATCCTATCCTGAGTGTATGAAACCCCGAAATTTACATCCTTTCACGCATTTGGAGTGATGCACACACTGGATGACGAGTGTGGGGCGTGCACGAATTAGAAATTTGAAAAAATGTACCTTTTCAGGCAACTATTGAGTTGCGAAACCGCTTTTAAAGCATATGATTTATAGTATTAGTGCATTTTGATATACTTGGGCTGTAAGCCACGTTTGGGGCCTAGTGCCGATCTGTTTAACCCCTTGGGAAATATTTTACTGATATTCTCACTACTTTGAAACTATGATTTTACACTCAGTCTTTCTCTGAAATTATTGACACTCCTATTAGATGATATTACTATTTCTTGAAATGAAATACAATTTTGGGTCAAATACTCCATTTTATTTATGGCCCGAGTGGCATGTTGAGAGTGTGTGAATGAGTGAGGACGAGGGCCAATGTTGTGAGGATATTTATGATATGAGATAGTCCGAGAGCTTGAGAGATGATTGATACCATGATGTGGCTTGTTTATAGCGCTTGGGTTGTAGGAGTCCCTCCGGAGTCTATGCACACCCTCAGTGATAGCAGGTACTACTGAGTGCGAGTGGCGAGTGGCGAGTGGCGAGTGCCGAGTGATGAGTGATTGGGAGGCATGAGTGACAGTGAGGTTTCCCGAGGGCCTGATGCTGAGTGACTGTGAGGTGCTGAGTGATTGTTATTGAGTGATGGTGAGGTGCTGAGTGACTGTTTACGAGTGATGATTTTGCTCGAGGGGCGCTTTAAAATGATATTTTGCTGAGCTTTTGATTATGATTTGTTTCATCTTTCAAACTGATATTTTGGGAGTTTTACTGAGAAATATTGGAAATTATACTTGTTTCAAGGATTTTTACGGAAACTGGTTTTCGAACTTATGTATAGTTTATTGAGACTTGATATTTTACGGTTTTGTGGATTGGTGTATTTGTTGCTGTGTGTTTCTTATTCTTCAGACTGTGATTTATTTTCATTACTACTGAGTTGGCGTACTCATCATTACTCCCTGCACCTCTGTGTGCAGATCCAGGTACTGGTTTTGAGTAGTAGCCATTTGAGTTCATTCATCGTCAGCATTCGGGATTTCGAGGTAGCTGTCCAGCGTCCGCAACTTCTCTATTTCCCTTCCTTCATTAGTATTAGTAGTTTATTCCGAGACATGGTTTATGACATTAGCAGTGTTAGTTTTATTCTTAGATGCTCGTGATCAGTTGACTCCAGTCCTGGGGGATTTGTTTAGATAGTAGATTATATTATTATGTTTGTTTAAAGACTTAGAGATAATTTTTATATTCTGTTGCTTGTTATTATTTATTTTTGAGAAATTATATTAAAACGAATGTGTAGTTATGTGATGGTTGGCTAGCCTAGTTCCACGGTAGGAGCCATCACGACCTGTTAGGATTTGGGGTCGTGACAAGTTAGTAACAGAGCTCTAGGTTACATAGGACTCAACGGTCATGAGCACGTTTAGTAGCGTCGTGCGGATCGGTATGGAGACGTCTGTACTTATCTTCGAGAGGCTGCAAAACACTTAGGAAATATTCCACAGTCATGAATTCTTGTCGTGCGAATCCATTTTATTCATCCAAAAGCGTAACTGTTTGAATTCCTTTCATGTATTTGAATGCGCACGTGAGCGCTTGGTATCAGTTGTGCGTCGTTGGCTTGTGACTTTCATGGGTAAGATGTGATTTTTAGCATGTTGATAATGGGCTAGTCGGAAGGACTTGAGGCCGGATTTTGTCTGTGGCTTGAGTGTTGAGATTTTGTTTGTGTGAGCATATGTTTTGGGGGACTTATATGTCCGTTGGTGTCCTTATTGATGGAACTTTGTGACTAGATGACTACGTGGTGAGTGTGATCGATAGTTAGATGTGTTCAGGTTGTTTGATTGTGGCAAGAATGGATTAGAGGGAGAGGTAGCAAGAGTCATTGAGTAATTGACTTCAGTCTTAAGTTAGAATATGGCCTCTAACTGTGAGTGTAGTGAAGGACCTCTTATGTTGTTTAGATGTGGAGCGAAGCGGATCCTTCGATTGTGTTATGAGTTCCTGGTGATGTCCTTTGGGCTGACCAATGCCCCAACAACGGTCATGTATTTGATTGCCGACGTATTCAGCCGTGTTATAACTCCTTTGTTTTTGTATTTATTGATGGCATCCTGCCGTACTCTCATAGCCAGGGATAGCATACTCAGCATTTGATGATGGTATTACAAGGATATAGGGAAGAGAAGCTTTGTGAGAAGTTCTCCAAGTGTAAATTTTTGGCTCAGTTCAGTAGCATTCTTGGGATACGTGGTGTCCAGTGAAGGTATCTATGTGGTCAGACGAGTGTGAGTAGAGCTTCCAGAAGCTCAATAATTCCTTGACCACAGCTCTAGTGTTAGTATTGCCATCAGCTTCAGGTTTTTATACCGCTTAATGGGATGTCTTGGGGGCAGGCAGTGGTTGTGTTCTAATGTAGGAAGGTATAGTAATTGCATGATAGCTATGATTTTTTGAATTGTATAGGGAGATATCATTTTGAGGTTAAGTAGGTTGGGGTATCTCCTGCGGGTTGTCTTGAGGTATGTGACCCTTATGTTTATCTGTAGCAAGTTCTCTCTATCAGTAAATGATGTATGTTGTAATTTGAGTTTAGATCGCTTGTGGGAGTTGGCATGACCATTACAATGGTAGATGCGAGATTTGCATTTGTTTTGAGTGTTAGATGGTTTGGGTCAGATGAGCTTATGGAGGATTTAGTTACCTCACCACAGTATGGTGGCAGTGATAGTGTATGGGCACCGCGAGTTATTGTTTTTCTTGATCTTTGGTTTTGAGCCAAGTGGGGGAGACCGCTAATGATAAGTTGATTACACGATTATGTGTTGTATTGGTTTCGATTCGAGGTATGTTGGTAAATCAGTTATGACCTACAAAGGTGGAGTCTGGGAATGACTCGAGTGATGGAAATTCTTCGATACAGGTTGTAATGTACTTTACAGATAATGGACCTTATTGAATAATTGAGTTGAAATTGTAAAAAGTGTAGTGTGTGCAGTGTATGAGTGTGATTGTTGCTTCAAAGGTGTGGATTACTTTCCTAGTATGTGGTCTGCAAATGGGGTCAAGTCGTACTTTCTGTTGGTCAGTATAATTGAAATTGCGTAGAGTGAATGACGTTCGAGAATGGTTCTGATGGATTCAAGATTATATGTAGCGCTTGAGGATCTTAAAGGTGTGAATTGGGCTAGAACTGAGATTTACATGGAAGGTGTCAAGGCCTGTGATGTATTTACATTATCATGGATTCTATCCATCAATATCAGGAAAGGGAAGGTAACGACTTTAAATTCGCAGGAAGTCTCTTCAGGGTAGGTATTTCTAATGTGGTGCTTTTGGGGAATATTTGAGAGAGTATTTAGCGGCTTATGAGCCTAAGACGGTCTATTTTATGCCCGAGTTTCGTGTGTTGAATCTGGATTGAGAATTTCGGTATCATGGAAGGAAAAGTATCAGTTCGAAGGTAAGTCAGAAGGAACTTGGATAAATAGGACAACTTGGTAGTAGGTCAGATCATCATGATAAGGGATATGGAGAGTTCTTTGGGTGTTAATGAGGTAATGAGTTGTTACGGGTGTTTCTTAGAAATTCTCTTGGGATTTGGTAGCGTAGTTGAGTTAGAAGGATTCAGCCCTGCCAGTTTGGTGTTGTACTAATGGGATTCAGAGAGTTCTGGATGGTTTCTACCACAAGTATAGGTGTATATTTTCTACAGGCATGAGGGCCATGTGTTGTATAGTGCTTTTGCTTCTAGATGGGGTCAAATGGGAAGTTCTTGGCCTGTAAAGGAGCATGAAGTTCTCATATTTATCACAGGATGGCATGTCGTATGCAGTATTTTGTGTATAGTGGAGATTGGCATATGTGAAGTCACGGTTCAGTTCTGGAAGGAAGGTCAGCATTGGCAGTTTCAGATGACTAGGTAGGTGATACCACCATTGGGTGGCTTGATGAAGGCATACGTTCAGAAGGGGCAATGTGTTTGAGTTAAGGGTTCTTCATTGGTATTGCGACGCTCTTTTGCTGGATCGATTGATGATATTCAAGTTTGCTTGGTGGCACAAAAGAATTATAGGAGTATCCCCCGTGGAATGATTGAGTATTAGAGACATGTTATATATTCGAGTGGTGGAATTGGGATCAGATATGGTAATTGGTGCACCTCATGGATTTCAAGACTGGGAGCTTTCATAAACAGATTATTTTATGGTTGTGGACTATGAGGATGCGGGCAAAGCTAGTCAGGTGTTAGTATATGTCATGATTTAGTCATTATGAACCTTTGGATAGTTATCTACCTATTGTGGGTGACCAGAGTTGATTTAGAATTATTGGTAGGCCAGTATGGGTGTGTGTTCTACACTGAGTCGGAATTGTTGACCCCAAATTTCTATTGTTGAGGGATGCACCATTCGATTATCATTGAGCTTATTCGTGTTTTAGAGTCATCTATGAGTTACCTTTCAGTGTTTCGAGGAGTTGTGATCATTAGTTGTATGTGCATAGGGTGCGGTTCTATCTGGGCTTTGTAGCGAGATTTGAGTAAGGTAAGTAATTGGGTGTTACAGGATTGAGACGTATTGGTTATGTTCTTTCTGGTTCGGGTGGCATGGTATCGTCCGATTTTCCCAAGGGTTATGGAAATGCACTTTGAGTAATTGATGTCGAATTTTGCATGGTTATTGATTTTGAGCAAGTGGCTTGGAGTATTTCATGTGGTCCAGCGGTTGGATGGGATCACGCTTTGCAGCAGAGTTAGGTAGAGGTATGACCCTTGGTGTCAGATTCGTGTGTTCTGATTTTACAGTGTGGGCCAGGCTTCTAGCATGATGCTGTGATGGATATTGTTGTTGGCATGATAGTCCTCTCATGTGAGTCTCCTTTATTTTATAAATTGAGCTTTTGGGATGTTGTTATTGAGTGCACGAGTTGCACAAGTTATGGCTCTGGATGGTATAGTGGTATTGATGCTGATCAGACGAATGGTTACTAGATTCTGCGTGTTCCTTTCATCATTGGCAGCATATGAAAGTGTTTGAACGAGGCTTTGCTTGATGAGAAGTTATTTATCGGTATTGGGTTGTTATAAGCAACTATTGTGATTAGGAGTTATCGCCACGAGTGCTTGAGTCATGTAGTGTAGCATGGTATTTCATCTTGGGTTACAGATATGAATTGTTACAGTATGCCCAGACTTATTCAGTTTATAGTTGTGGGATTTTGATCTTGTAAATTGATTTAGAAGTGAAAATGTAGTTCTAAGGTTTATGGGTCAAGATTGGATTTCGAAATTTCATCTGTGTGGTGCTATCGAACCTATATGGGTCAGGGTGACATGGAATCATCTCCGAATATGTGCATGGTAGGTTACACGACAATTTTGGTGGTCTTTGGAACATCTCTAGGCACGTTCGAGGACGAACGTGTGTTTAAGTGGGGGAGAATGTAATGACCCGGTCGGTCGTTCCTTAGAATTTGCACCGTTATTTCTATTTCTGTATGGTTATGGCTTGTTTATTTGTTTATGATGTGTTGGAGTCGGGTGGTTCGGGCTCGCAGTGGTTGTAATGAGAATTAAGACACTTAGTCTCTTAGAATAGCCTTATAGTGGGAAAAGTTAACTCGGAGTTGACTTATTCGTAAACAATCTCGGAATGTAGATTTTATGGCTCAGATAGCTTTGTTAGGTGATTTGGGGCTTAGGAGTGTGTTCAGAATGTGGTTTTGATGTCCGGTGCAGAATTAGGCTTGAATTGACGAAAGTTACTTTTTGGAGATTTCCGGTCGGCAGTGGAAAATAGGCTATCGAGGTCGCAATGGAATTTCGGAAGTTGGAGCAGGTTCATTTTGGATGTGTGCACAAATTTTCAGGTCATTCGGATGTGTTTTGGTTGGTTTCGGCATCTTTGGTGGAATTTAGAAGTTTCAAAGTTCATAGGCTTGAATCCGAGATGAATTTAGTATTTTTGTGTTATTTTTGGTGATTCGAAGGCTCGACTAAGTTTGTGTCACATTATGAGACTTGATAGTATACTTGGTTGGGGTCCAATGAGGCTCGAATAAGTTTTGGAAGATTTCGGCTTTTTGAGCAGAAACATGTAATGATCCAAAGGTCCATTTTTAGTTGTAGAGATCGAAATTTGATTTCGAGACTTCCAGGATTTTGATAATGAATTAAAGGAGTGATCTGGAAAGTTTGGCCTAATTTCATCAAGTCGCGATTGGGTTTTTGACGCGAAATGTGAGTTAATTGTTTAACGAGCGAAATGAGTATCACACTGAGCAAATGAGCTCCGATTTGAGTTTTGATTGAAGGACTATGTTCATATTATTATTTGTGACTCATAGGAACAAGAATCATCGAATTCTGAGTTCGTATGGTGGAGTTAGAACACTTTTAGTGAAAATAAATATTGCTGATGCAACAAGATCTGGTGCGCACCTTTAGCGACTAGATATGGCACTTTTAGCGACCAGAATTGGGTCTTTTTAATGCTGTTATGCTTTTTTAGCCCATTTTAGCGTTTTTGGGTGAAAGAACACGGACTGGGGCGATTTTTGAGCAAGAAATCATGGGAAATCTTGAGGTAAGTCACTTGTGATCATTTCTAATCCATAATATTAAATTATAATCGAATAATCCGACAAGATTACTTGTTTTTGAAGTGTTTAATTGGGGAAAATCAGTAGAAAAAAAGTGAAACTAGGGCTAGAGTTTAAAAGACCTTTTAGGGGCGATTTGAGGGGTCAAACGAACTACAATTTCAGAGTTCTTTATATGTACGGACTCGTGCGATGATGAGGAACATTTTGGTATAAAGTTTGTCGAGTTCCTAGACGTGGGACCGAGGGTCGGGTTTTGACTAATTTCAGATTTTGTGCATAAAGTTGAGATTTTTCGATTGGGTTGCAATCCTTTAGCAGACTTTGATGTTATGAATCTGAATTTGATAGATTTGGAGTACTCGGAAGTTGATTCGAGGGCCAAACACATTGTGGAGAAGCTTTTCGAGCTAGTTTGAGGTAAGTAATGTCTTTAAATCCTGTCTTGAGGGTATGAAACCCCGGACTTTACATCCTTTCACGGATTTGGAGTGACGCACACACTGGATGACGAGTGTGGGGCGTGCACGAATTGGAAATTTGGAAAAATGTACCTTTTCAGGAAACTATTGAGTTGCGAAACCGCTTTTAAAGCATATGATTTATAGTATTAGTGCGTTTTGATATACTTGGGCTGTAAGCCATGTTTGGGGCCTAGTGGCGATCTATTTAACCCCTTGGGGGATATTTTACTGATATTCTCACTACTTTGAAACTATGATTTTACACTCAGTCTTTCTGTGAAATTGTTGACACTCCTATTTGATGATATTACTATTTCTTGAAATGAAATACAATTTTGGGTCGAGAACCCCGTTTTATTTATGGCCCGAGTGGCATCTTGAGAGTGTCTGATTGAGTGAGGCCGAGGGCCAATGTTGTGAGGATATTTATGATATGAGATAGGCCGAGAGCCTGAGAGATGATTGATACCATGATGTGGCCTGTTTACAACGCTTGGGTTGTAGGAGACCCTCCGGAGTCTATGCACACCCCTAGTGAGCGCAGGTACCTACTGAGTGCGAGTGGCGAGTGGCGAGTGACGAGTGATGAGTGATTGTGAGGCATGAGTGACAGTGAGGTTGCCCGAGGGCTTGATGCTGAGTGACTGTGAGGTGCTGAGCGATTGTTATTGAGTGATGGTGAGGTGCTGAGTGACTGATTACGAGTGATGATTTTGCTCGAGGGGCGCTTTAAAATGATATGTTGCTGAGCTTTTGATTATGATTTGTTTCATCTTTCAAACTGATATTTTGGGAGTTTTATTGAGAAATATTGGAAATTATACTTGTTTCAAGGATTTTTACGGAAACTGGTTTTCGAACTTATGTATATTTTATTGAGACTTGATATTTTACGATTTTGTGGATTGGTGTATTTATTGCTGTGTGTTTATTATTCTTCAGACCGTGATTTATTTTCATTACTACTGAGTTGGCGTACTCATCATTAATCCCTGCACCTCTGTGTGCAGATCCAGGTACTGGTTCTGAGCAGTAGCCATTTGAGTTCATTCATCGTCAGCATTCGAGATTTCGAGGTAGCTGTCCAGCGTCCGCAGCTTCTCTATTTACCTTCCTTCATTAGTGTTAGTATATTATTCCGAGACATGGTTTATGACATTATCAGTGTTAGTTTTATTCTTAGATGCTCGTGATCGGTTGACTCCAGTACTGGGGGATTTGTTTAGATAGTAGATTATATTATTATGTTTGTTTAAAGACTTAGAGAAAAATTTTATACTCTGTTGCTGGTTATTATTGATTTTTCAGAAATTATATTAAAACAAATGTGTAGTTATGTGATGGTTGGCTGGACTAGTTCCACGGTAGGCGCCATCACGACCTGTTAGGATTTGGGGTCATGACACTAGTAGCCCGTGTCTATCGTTGTTTTATTCACTCTTGATAGTAGTGAAACCGACAGTGAGTCCTTTTTGTTCTTCGTGTTAAGCTTTATGTGATTTTCCTAAATACTTTGCTTACGAGTTGTGATTTGATACTCCATCGAGATGTGAGTTCAGTTAACTTTATGATTTTATCAGCTGAGATGAACTAGTGGATGAATTTCAATTGGTGTGATATATTTTCGGTATGTGATTCAGAGTTGAGGACGAGGTCCTCGTGATATTTGTGATTCGATATGTTTGGACCGGACTGAATACCAGTGGAAATTTTATTAGGATGGTATCCTTGTGATTTGTTCATATACTTTGCTTCTTCCTTGTTATATTGCTTTTGGTAAGTCGATATTGATAGAGAGTTGTGCCTATGAAAGTCGATATTGATAGAGAGTTGTGCCTATGAGCTTGTTTGATAATTCCTTTATATGTTTCTATTTCATATTCAGTCATTTCGTTATGTGTTTCTTTAGTTTAGTTTGCGGGATGTGTGCCCGGTGGTGTCAGTTGTGGCTGGTGACTCGGTTGTTTAATAATGAAGTCTCCGTGTTCATTGCATCATTATCAGTGTTATGGGGTTTGAAAACAGAGTTCTTTTAGATATGGGGCTAATTGCCAACGTCGAATTGATTTCGGGCAGCTATTGTGATCAAAAGTGTTATATGAGCCTATGTGTGATGTACTATGTTGTGTGGTCGTGCCTTGTGGGTGTAGTCATGAGTTGATGCAGGTGAATGAGGCTAATGCCGAATATGGATTTAGAATCGGGTCTTTTGTAAATGAGTAGAGGGTGAGAAGTAGAGGTATGCGGCTTATCGGTGGTGATGTGAAGGCTATATTGCGGTTGTAGTTGTTTCATCGGAATTATGTGGGTTGGGGTGATGTGGGATCACTCGCAGCTATGTGTTGGAAGTATACCATCAATGAATGGATGAGTTCAAGGTGAATCTTGGCACGTTCGAGGACGAACGTTTGTTTAAGAGGGGGAGATTGTGATGACCCAAAAGGTCATCCCGTATATTTCTAGCTAATTCTGTGTTCCGAGGTCGTGAAAACCTCCTTCGATCTCACCTCCATTTGCATACGCAGCCCGGGCATGCTGCCAGAAATCCTTTATGTGAAAAACTGATAAAAATGATAATTTTTTATTAGAAATTTGAATAAAGTTGATTTCGGCAACATTTTTGGTAAATGGGCCCGGACTCGGACCCGTGATTTGACGGTCCCGTAGGGTCCGTAAGAAAAATAGGAGTTGAGCATATGCCCGGAATCGAATTCCGAGGTCCCAAGTCCGACAAATGAATTTTTAAAAGAAATTGTTTTCTGAAAATAAAAGAGGTTTTTGAAAATGAAATTCTATGTGAAACCTGTGGTATCGGGTCCATATCTTATTTCTGGAGTCCGGTACAAGTTCAATATAATATTTGTGCCAATAGAGATTATAAGGGCTGGGCAGTAGACTTGCTTGTTCTTTGCGATCGCATAGAGGCCCTCGCGTTCGCATTAGCCTATCTCCTTCATATTCTGCGATCGCATTCACCAACTCGCGATCACATAGTGCATTTCTCTGGGCAGTGGCTTTTCCTCTCCGCGATCGCATTACTTCCCCCGCAATCACGATGCTTAAAAATCTGGGCAGACAGATTATATTCCAAAATCGAGGGTTAGGCCATTATTATCATATTTTGACTTCTAGAGCTCAATTTTGGGTGATTCTTTGAGGGTTTTTCAAAACAATCGAATGGGTAAGTGTTCTTCCACTAGAGTTAATTATATTTCATGAATTAGTTCTTGTTTTTATCATTTAATTTGTGTTTTGGGTTAGAGAAATTGTGGGTTTTGAAAGAAAAACTTCTAAAATTAAAATCATGATTTGAAGGACCAAATAACATCGGAATTGGATAAATTTAGTATGGGTGAACTCGGTACCGGAATGGGTAATCGGAATTTGTAAAATTTGTCAGGTTTCGAGGTGCGGGTTCGGGGGTCGACTTTTGGGTCGATTTTTATAATTTTGTAAAGATTGAAAATTTATTATTCGGAATAGTTCCTTATACGTTTTATGTGTGTTTTGAAGTTGTTTTAGTTGATTTTGAGCCGTCCAGAAGTCTTTTCGCTCGAGAAGTCCATTTTTGATTACCGGGTTGTTGTCTTTGAGGTAAGTATCTTGCCTAACCTTGTGTGGGGGAACTACCCCTTAGCATTGAGTCTTCTTTGTTGATTGTAGTCCGTGTATACGAGGTGACGGGTGCGTACTCGGAGTTATTTGCTAATAGGTTGGCCTTTTAGGATTCATAGGTTCTTATGTTACCTGTGTATGAGTTGTAATTGTTACGTTTAAATCCTTGGTTGTTAAGTTCATCCTTCCCTGCTTAAATTAGAATTACTTGCTTTTGGATTCCTTCGTTGGCTACTTGATCATAATTGACTTAACTGAATATTTTTACGCTCTTCATGCTATACTCTCTTCCTAAAACTGCCAAATTGACTGTACTGGTGTTATCTAGCTTTATAGTTGTTTAGCAAGTAGTTAGAACATTCGTTCGTTGGTGTCAAGCATGCCCGTGAGTATTACATTGTGCTTTATATGATTTTTCCCTTATGTGCTACTTGGGCCTAGTTGATAAACATTTATGTTGTTGGTGTTTTCTTGATGTTGCCTATTATTGGGCCCTTGTTTGAGCTGAGTTTTATTTCGTAAAGTTAATTGTTTAGGTGAGATTGGTTATAGCTGTTTCCCTTGCCGGGATGATGTTGTTTTCATTGTTGACTCCCTTGCTGGGATGGTATGATTTCTATTGTTGTTCATACTGTTAATGATACTGTTTGCGTTGTTGACTCCCTTGTCGGGATGTTGTNTGGTTCCTTAAGGTTGGCCTTTAAGGCCAAGTTTGACTTCGGTCAACATTTTATGTAAACGACATCGGAATCGAGTTTCCTCGGTTCCGGTAGCTTCGTGTGATGATTTCCGACTTGGGCGTATGTTCGGATTGGGTTTCTGATTACCCGGGGGCATTTCGGCGCCCAATATTGAAATAAGAAGTTCCTTAAGTTCATATTTTGGTTTGGAACATGTTTTCATGTTATCGAGGTCCGAACGGAATTTCGAGACCGGGAATAGTTCCGTTATGTTAATTATGACTTGCCTGCAAAATTTGAGATCATTCTGAGTTGTATAGGTCGGTTCGGCGCGTTGTGAGCGAAGTCTAGAAAACTGAAAATTTCTAAGTTTGGTTCTTGGGGTTTAGGGGTGTGATTTTGAGTTTTAGCATTGTTTTGGGTGTTCCGAAGGCTCGAGCGAGTTTGTATTATGATTTGGGACTCGTTGGTACATTTGGATTAGGGCTCGGGTGGGCCCAGGTGCCTCTCGGGCACCTAATGAGGCCAAAAACCAGCTAAAACAACTACTGGTGTAGTTGTTGCTGGTGTGACCGCAGGTGCGGTTGCCTAGCCGCAGGTGCGGGACCGCTCCTGCGGTCCCAGCCTCGTAGGTGCGGAAATCCAGGGAGGCCCAGCCTTCGCAGGTGCGGAACCATTTCCACAGGGGCGGGTCCGCTGGTGCGGAAAACCTTCCGCTGGTGCGATCCCCAGCCCCCTCGCCATTTTCCGCAGGTGCGGTTACTTTTCTCACTGGTGCGGGATAGCAGGTGCGGTCCCTAGGTAGCAGGTGCGGAAACCCCTGTAGGCAGACCCCTTTAAATGTCAAAAAAAGGGATTTTCTTCATT
>ML439576.1:85000-123978 GCA_005239525.1 Nicotiana knightiana | reverse complement strand
TTCGGTTAATTCCGAGTTTTGACGAGTTTAAGTGTTTCCCGGTTGGAATAGAAGTCTCCTACAAATTTAGGGTTTGTCCTAAACATATAAATAGACCCCTAAAACACAACTTGAGGGGAGATTCAAAGATTAGAAGAGAGATTCGAAGAGGAGAGAGGGATTCGAACGGCAAGACATCAAATTGTACAGGTTTTCTTCATTACTTTGTAGTTTAATTATGCAAGTTATTTTAGATTTGATTCTTATGAATTTGTTTAGCTAATTTCTTTAATCTAGGGTCTTGGTAGAACCCGTTGGAGGTTGAACTTATTTTGTTATTAATATAGTTCCGATTGGTTGATTAATTCTAATTGTTCAACTACGTTCTTGTTGTAGTTAATTTAATGGCCATCAATTAGCTGTGCCTATTTATTATGTATCTACTTGAGAGAGAGTGCATATTTAGGTAGTTGTTTGAACAAAATCACTCCCGGAGTATAGGCGAAAGTCATAACCGAGGGTTTAGAGGTTGGATTAGAGATAACGATACCTCGGGTGATATCTAAAGTGAACTGCAATGCAATCTAGCTAGCGTAACTTGAGAGAGTGCATCTAGTAAATTATCATAATTACTTAAGAGAGATTTATGGTAGGTAGAATGTTCATCATTGATAGAAACAACTAATCAAGCTATATGAAGTATCCGAGAAGTAAATTCACCGACGAGGAAACCATAACCTTAGATCTTTATTACAATTGTTTACACCTTAGCATAGTTAATCTTTAGTTTTAATCTTTAGTGTTAGTAATTTAAATAACCTCAAGTGACAGTTGAGTATTCTAACAGTTTGCTTGATACGTAAATTTCCTGTGGGATCGACTCTGGGCATAATACCCCAGATTATATTTGCAACGCCCGCTTAGTCTTTTATTAGACCTAGTTGAGCGTGATCAATAGGCCATAAAATCATATCCTCATTTCGGGAAATAAGCTCATGAATTTTACCAGAAGGAAAAGTTAGACCCCAAAGTAATACAAATCAGTATGGGCTGGTGAACAAGGTAAACTAAACATGAATTAAGGACTGAGTAATAGTCGACATTATGAGAATTTTAGATTGCGTTCCAATGATAATAGAATGGAAGACAGAAGGATAACCTTTAAAGGTCATTCAGGAAGATGCTTCCCTAAAGTAAGAAATGTGAGCAAAGTTAAGCTTAAGGGACTATGTGTGCCAGTTACACTAGGTGTCACTCTTGTGATTAAGGAATTTTATTATCCTTGGTACAAAAGGGCTACCGCAAGGTGAGTAAGGATCATCAATGATGTGAAAAGATGCCAAAGATGAAGAGGTAAAACATCTATATCTAGATCATCGTAGCGCTAAATCTTAGTACTCCCCTAAATGGGGGAATATGGAGTGATGTGACATTAATTACTTCTAGTAACTATGGAATGGTGAAGTAAGAAGGCGATAAAAATGAAAAATTAAAGAGCTTGCACTTATCCAAATACAGATATGCTACGATTCCAAAACATTATGAAAGCACGATGCCAGGGAGAGCAAGTAAGGGTTTCTGCTTCAGATGTTGTTGATAAATAAGGAGCTAGTGTGAGTCGTAAGTTAGGAAAATGGAAATAACCCAAGAAAGATTACAAAAAGTATTGATATGAGAATGGGCCAATGAATAGTTAGCAGTTAATTCAGGAAGAGCCTAGTTATGGCTAGACAAGAGGATACAGACAAATCAATAGATCATGCAAGATAAACATTGTGAAACCCTAACAAAGTAAATTCAGTCTCGCATATATGACATCATGACCCTTGAGAAATATTCAGATAGAAGTAGGGATAATTAAAGGTACCATATGAATGCTACGGAAATAAAAGAGAGTGCCACTGGAAGAAAGTCAAAATATCATTTTAGAAGCAACCCTACAAGCACAAGGAAGTGGAGGTAAGTAACTAAGGGTAGTTATAGGCGAGGAAGAACATAAAAAATTATGTCGAGTATACGATGTAATAAGCTCACAGCTACAAGAGTCAGAGGGTGGTCCCTAAGTGCTACAATGAAAGACTAGCTGCAGAAATAAGGAAGAAGGCTTCAACCTAAACATAGTAACTTGAAAAAGGAATTTCCATGTAAAAATAGTCTCACAACAACATTCTATGCACTCCATAAAAAAGTACCACCTATTGTGGCTAATGAATAGGAAGAAGGAAAAAAATCGAAGGTGATATTCAAGATCATATGGGTTGTATGGAATTCCAATATGTGTAGGCACTAAGATTAGCTAAGTATGCACGCAACAAGGGGCAGAAAGACCAGGAAAAGTAATAGCTTACGTTTAAACAAAGTTGAGAAGCAACAAACGGAATTATTCGAACAATGATCCAGTGTTAGTTACGATATGAACGCACTTAAGATTTAAGATTATTATCCATGCAGCATATATATGTTAACAATCATACATCCGTGGAATACTCTAGTAAAATTTAAAGGAAATAATTGAGTCCTGGTCATAGACAAAAGATAGCTTAAGACTACAAAAAGCCTGATCAGAGGGAAGAGGAAAATAAAGAATTATATCAACTAAGTAAATAAGGAGTCTGATTATTGGACCTAGAAAATTTATAGAAATTGTGATTGAAAACATTGCAGAATTAATCAGGTTCAAGAGAGACAGTACAACATCCATATTCTATAACGGCTCTACGAGAAAGCCCATTAGAAGAGTACCAACCTAATAAGAAGTCGGTATGAAGCTCCCACCAGATTTTGTATGCGCCATAGGTGAAAGTATTATAATAGAGCTTCAAGTTGTGGATGTGAATCATACCTATGTGGAAGGGAGGTCATGAAAAAGACTGAAGATGTGATGCGAGATTTTAAGGTAAGTAAGGTAAAGGGGAACAACATATGAGATACTCAGGGGAAGAAGGTTGTGAATAATCTATACATCAGATAAAGGGTTAGAACCACTGGGATTTAGTATCCAGGAATGATAGTGGCATCATCAGTGGCATGTCTTCCAGTGTAACGACCCGGCCGGTCGTTCCGTGAGATTAGCCCCATTTTCCCCGTTTATTCTTTATCATATGCTGTTTAGCCTATTTATGTTGTGTTGGGTCAGTTGGTTCGGGTTCGGAGTGGTTGTGGTGAGAACAGAGATACTTAGTCTCTTAAATTAGCTTAATAGTTGAAAAAGTCATCTGGGAGTTGACTTATTGGTAAATGACCTCGACGTGGATTTTATGGCTCAGATAGCTTCGTTATGTGATTTGGGACTTAGGAGTGTGTTCGGAATGAAGTTCTTACGTCCTGTGAGGAATTAGGCTTAAATTGGCGAAAGTTAGTTTTTCGCAATTTTCGGTCGGAAGGGGAAATAGGCTATCGGGGTCGGAATGGAATTACGACAATTGGAGCAGGTTCGTAATGTCATTTTTGATATGTGTGAAAATTTTCTGGGATGTGTTTTGGTTGGTTTCGGCATCATTGGCGAAATTTAGAAGTTTCAAAGTTCATAGGCTTGAATTTGAGGTGATTTTGGTGTTTTTGCGTTGTTTTTGGTGTTTCTAAGGCTCGACTAAGTTCGAATGAGGTTATGGGATGTGTTGATATTTTTTGTTGGGGCCCCGAGGGGCTCGGGATTGATTTTCGGATGGTTAACGGAGGTTTGGACTTAGGAAATTGTAGCAAAGCTGCTGCTGGTGTCACTTTACTGGTGTGCACAGGTGCGCAGGTGCGGATTAACTGGGCAGGAGGTATAAATATGTTCCTTCGCAAAATTTTGGCATTTTTCTTCATTTTGCATGTGAGTTGAGCCAGTTTGGGAGCAATTTGAAGGAGGATTTCGAGAGTCATCAGTGGAGGTATGTTTCTCAGACTATAAACTCATTTCTATGTTATTATGTGACGAATTAGGCTTGGAATTTGTGGATTAAATAGCATAAATTGGGGTTTAGGGCTTGGGAAATTGAGACTTGTGATTAAGGAATATAGGAGTTGTTTGTGGTCATATTTTGATGTGTTTTATATGTGCAGACTCTGGAAGGGATAAGGATTCGTGTGACGTAATTTTCATCGAATTTCGAGACGTGGGCCCGGGGCTCACGTTTGGCCAATTTCGGGAATTGTGCCTAATTTTGATAGTTTTCGATTGGGGTTCAACTTCCTAGCATATTTTGATGTTTTTGACCTGAGGGGCAAGAGCATTGCGGAGTAGTTTTTGGGCTGTTTTGAGGTAAGTAACGATTGTAACTATAAACATGAGGGTATGAAACCCCGGTATTTTATATTGTTTTGGTAAACGCGGTGACGCACATGCTAGGTACGAGCGTGTGGGCGTGCACCGATAGGGATTGTGACTTGGTCCGTCCCGTAGCGACTATTAAGCCGCGTATTCGATTTGAAACCTTACGACATCCTGTATTTTAGAAATTTATACTTGTTTATGGGTTGTGAGCCATGTTTGGGGCCTCGTACCGACCTATTTAGACCCTCAGGGTATTTTTACACTATTCTCACATTATTCTGATAGAACAATTGTGAACCTAGTCATGTTTTCTACGTGTCATTATTTTCACTGTTATCACACTATTTTGAGACTCTGAGAGGTATTTGGGGCTGAGTCCCGTGAGTTGAGATGGGTTGCCTGAGTGGCTTGTGAGGATGACTAAGTGAGGCCGAGAGCCGAGCATTTGAGGATAGTTATGGATCGGGCTGCACTCCGCAGCAATAAATATATAGTTATGGATCGGGCTGCACGCCGCAACAATATATATATTATGTATGGATTGAGCTGCACGTCGCATCAATATATGTTATATATGGATCGGGCTGTATGCCGAAGCAATATGCATATTGGATCGGGTTGCACGCCGCAGAAAATATAGCGTTTGGTTTGTAGGAGTCCCTCCGGAGTTTGTACACCCCAGTGGGCGCAGTAGACTGTATATATGTATATGTGTGTATTGGATCGGGCTGCCCGCGGCAGCAGTTGCGTGTATTCGTGGTACTTGGTGAGTACGAGTGCTTAGTGTGAGCATGAGATTCTGATAGTGGAGTCACGAATGACTGAGAGGCTTGCCGAGAGGTTTATTTGTGAGTGATACTTTGCCGAGGGGCTTATAATTTATGAAATTTCTGTTTTCACTCTACTTTACACTGAACCTCTGATGATAATGTTGGACAAATGTTTTTATACTAGATTTTAAATGGAAACTGGAGTTTTATGAAATATTTGGAATGTAGGTTCCTGACTTGATTTACTTATTTTCGCTGTTACTTATTATATGGATTTACATGATTTACAAATCCTCGTCACTACACTCAAATTTTTAGTTACTTTGATTACTTACTGAGTTGGCGTACTCATGTTACTCCCTGCACCTCTGTGTGCAGATCCAGGTAGCGGACCATCTTACTAGTTGATTTTCGGACGTGCTTGGAGTTTGCTCGAGGATCGAGGTAGCTGCTCAACGTCCCCAACTCACCTCCTTTCCTTTCCTCAGCTCATAGTTTTTGTCTTTTGTGCTTCAGGCTTTTGTAGTAGCAAGTCACCTTATTGTACATTGTATTTATAGTCCTAGATGCTCATGATAGTTGACTCAAGGTTTTGTGGTAGTGTATAAATTGTTTATTTCATTTTGCTGTTTTAAGTTTGCTAGTTTTAGGAAATTATGAAACATTATGATAGTCTGTAAGGGTTGGATAGCCTAGTTCCATGATAGGCGCCATCATGGCCGGCTTAGGATTTGGGGTCGTGACATCCAGCCTATGATTTCTAGGTATTGAGAAGTCTAATTAAGAAAATTAAGAATAGTTAGAAACAATGTTATGCCTCGCTTGATGTTCTAGAATAATATAAGGAAATCTATGGTTCAAGCAAGTTGAAGGGAGGTTGCGAGTAGTATAAGTTGATATGTGTAGGTCGCAAGCTAAAGTATGGTAGAGCGACAAGTTTTTAAGAAGACATGAGTAAGGATAATGAAAGGCGAGTGAGAAAGTGACGAAAATGGGTAAGTCCTCGGGATTAAGCCCATGAAATCAAGAAGAGCTAATGGTTTTTCTAAGTTATACAAAGCACAATATAGCCTGCATGAGCTGAAAGGAGTCTAAGACTAATAGCATTTAGAAGAGATGGAATGCTGCCATGGTAATAGAATAAAGGTGTAACTGTAATAGATAAAGGATGACGTTTGGGCCTTCGATTGAGTAATGATTTGTAGAAGCAAAAAAAAAAAAGGTTTTCATGGACGACAAAAAATTAGAATACCCAGCCATAAGATGAATCGCGTTGGGATGCTATCAAATATGATCATTAAAGTATAGTATCGCCCCTAGGAGGATTAGGCAACAAATTTCAGATATCCCCCGATGAGACGTAAGCGCTAGTGGCAATGTATTACGTAAAAATTTCAAGTTATCAGTGGTAGTTTGTAAATTAATAATGGATAGGTAAAAGTTAGAAAGTATGAAATGAGATTAGGCATTCATTTGTAAGATGAACAGTAATGAGGAAGCACAAAAGGACTTAGATTTATACATATGGGATAAGCAACGAAAGTAACCTGGAGTTTTGTAGCAGACCTTAGTAATGATAAATCAAAGTAAGAGTTATGGTGTAGTATGACCTACCTAGACGTGGTAAAGTTCTGCAGATAGATAATCGGGTCGATGAAATAAGATATAGTAATATTCGTAAGTTCGACAAAGTATCGGGCGATGAACTTCAGTATGCCTATAGATGCCCAGAGGGACATCTTGTAAACCTCTATATATGTTTACAAAGTAAGGCCTAGAGATTGTCCAAAATCTAGAGGAAAGAGGAGACAAGTGTCGCATAGGCGCACATACAAGGACAAAGAATTACAAACTGCATGATAGAAGGTAGCAACAGTAACGAGATTGAAAGGATTCCGACCACAAGTCGTGATGTGAGAAAGAGGCGTGACGGGGAAAATGCCCTGGCCTTTATATTTATTCGCAGAATTGTTTCCTAGATGGCAAGGAGAGTACTAAAGTATTCACAAGAGATATAGGTTATGATAATGATAGGTGCATCAGCCAACGTTCGAGCATGAATGTTCCAAAAGGGGAAATGATGTTACATCCCGCATTTTGGTATGTCAAAGATTCGTCGTAAGTTAATTGATGTAAGTTCGGGAATGAGGTTACTTTGGAATTATAAGTATTACGTTGTTTCAAACAAGTGACAAGTAAATTTTTGAAGGTGAGAGGAAGCAAATCGAAGAAAATAAGTTTGGCAAAAAATTGGCATTTTAGGATAAAATACGGTCAAAGCTATGATACCCGATATATATGGACTCGCGCCATACAAGGTACCACATGAATAAGATAATAAGGTATATAAAGCGTGTTAAAAGTGAGTAGTATTTTAAGTAATTTGAGATAATTCTTAATTATGCGGGTAATTTGGTATTTATTGGTTAATGGGAGATTACCATGTTAACTAATGATATTTGAGTGGAAGATTAACTAGATAATTAGGGATTTTTGATAAGCCTAATCCCCTCCCAAACGTTGCAGCAAACCTTGCAACATTAACGACTGTTAAACTCACTTGATAAGGTATCACATTTAGAGGCTAAGTCATCACCTTAGTGGGGCCCACACCCACTAAGGTATACGACCTATAATTCACAACGAGAGGTGGATTAAAATTCAGAAAAGTAATGATCTTTGACAAAAAAATCATATGAAATTATATTGTGTAATAGCAACGAGATTTGCAAATCTAAGAGAGCACGGTACAATCTTTCTCAGGAACATCAAACGGATCTTTCCCTACTCTGATCTTGCCGTCACATGTTTTGTCGCGATTGTCGTGTATTAGAGGGATTTTCTAGAGAACCGATTTCGGAGTGTTAAGGCTATCCCTTCTTTCTTTTTGGCATGATCCATGTGATACAAACGAAATGAGCAAATGCACAACTTCCATAAATGACTCTACTCATAGAAATACTACAGGTTCCTATGTTGTCGATTACCCATATGTCTTAGTATTCTATCGTCTATTCATGGGTATCAGAAAATACGTAAGTTGATAAAGTTTATTTCATGATATTAATCAGAGGCATAATGGTCTTATGACATTCTGAAATTTTATTGACGTACTTCTCATACATTGCATTCATTTATAAATGTACATTCACCCATTATAAGATGGCGTTAAATACACGTATATATGTATATATATGTATATGGTATATGGAAAAAGGTTACGATGTTATATACGAACAACCATCTGATCAGCTGGTATACGTTTATAATTTTTCCCACAATGGCCGAGATGATATGATGGGTTGTCCTCATAGGCTTGATGATGTTATGTACACATATTCCTATGCATGGTATGTGATTTATATGCATATGTATGACATTTTAAATATTAAATTATTGACAGAGCTATTCAGATTTACATGTCGAGTCTTTTACTCCATGTTCATCTTATGTCTATTATTTATATATTTTCATCCCTTTTCTCGGGGACGTTGTGTTTCATGCCCGTAGGTCCCGATAGACAGGTTGAGAGTCCTCCAAGTAGGCTATCAGCTTAGTGGAGGGTGTTGGTGTGCTCCATTTTCTCCAGAGTTGCTAATGTGGTTAGTATGATTAAGACATGTATTTATTAGTATGGAGGGGCCTTGTCCCGACCTTCTTGACATTTATGTACTCTTAGAGGCTTGTACACATACGTCGTGTACGTGAAAAGTTGTATGGCCTTGTTGTCCTATATATTGTGTACGAGTGATCATTTAGGTCTTATAGGCCCGTATGTCATATGTATAAGTTTGTATTCAGTCACGCTTTACTCCGGTTCATTTACTTATGATAGAATGATACAAAAGATACGTTACGTTGGTACTTGGTTAAGTAAGGTACCGGGTGTCCGTCGTGGCCCATCGGTTTGGGTCGTAAATGCCTAAGAGGCCACTATTAGGGTCAAGAATTGCACCGCACTTCTCATGTCTAAATCTTGGTCAGAAGCAATCGCAGGAGGAATATGAGATGCATTAGTTTCTCTATGTTGTTCTAGGGTGGTGTTGTTTTCCGCGAACCCTAAGTTCCATCCTTATAGTGTGGTCTGTGTTGACCCATAGGGGCAGGTATAACTTGGCTGGTGAGTTCTCATGCTTCTTCAATCAATCCATAAATAATTACCTGACGTCTCATAGTACGAATAACTATAAATATAAACGAGATGAAAATTAGAAGCGAACACTTACGAATCAGCTCAATCACATGATCTAGATTAGAAAGAAGGGTATTCATGATAGACATCATGTAGCCTCATGTTTATAAATATGATGCACAATATACCCATAAAAAGACTCTACTAGATACCTCTTGTAGACTGCCTAGGATAGACCTGCTTTTATACCAAGTTCGTCACACCCCAATCTTGGGAGGTGTGACTAGTACATGACGCCTGAAGGCATGTGCAAATGTTACACCCCATGTTTTTGTACGTGGAACTACGCCATAAATGAATTGATATAAGCTCGGAAATGAGATGTTACATCCCGTATTTTTTTTACCTTAAAGTTTCGTCGAAGTTTTGCAATTTGAGATAAAATACGGTTTAAGATATAATACCCGATATTTATGAATTAGTACCACATAAGGTACCACATGACAATAATAGTGAGATAATTCTTAATTATGTGGATAATTGGGTAACTACTGGATTAATGGGGGAATTACCAAGTTAATTAAAAAAATTGGTAATTAATAATAATTTTGGATAATCCTTAAACATTATATGGCAGCCGTAAAGAGCCCAAAGGATGACTATTTATTTATGTGTTATGTGGCATGTGTAGGAAAATTGGTGGCCTACAAGGATTAATATGCATAAAGTAAGAGGAAATTACATAAGTTTTCCAAAAGAAACCTTATGGATGAACCCTTAAAATTCCAAGAATCTCTAAGACTTCGAATTCACAGGAAACGTGGATTAAAACTAAGGAAAGTGACGGATTTTGGGCAAAATTTTCATACAAAGTTACACTACATAATAGTAACAGGATTTGCAATTCTAAGTCAGCACGGTACAATCTTTCTCAAGAATATCATACGGACTTTCCCTAGTTTGATGCGATGTTACGTGTTGTGAAAATTGACATGTGTTGGAGGAATTTTCAAGAGAATCGGCTCAGGTATGTTAAGGCTATCCCTTCTTTTTTTTTTCATGATCTATATGATACGAACGGAACGACAAAATGCACAACTTTCATAAATTACTATATTAATAAAAGTATTAGAGATGTCTATGTTCTTGAATTCCCATATGTCTTACTATTCTATCGTTTTTTCATGGGTCTAAAAAAATATGTAAGTTGATAAAGTTTTTTTCAATATATTAATCTGAGATATAATGGTCTTATGACGTTCCGAGAGATTTTATTGGGGTACTTCTCATGCATTGAATTCATTTATACATGTACATTGACCCATGAATAGACTACGTTATATACGCGTATATATGTATGTATATAGGATATGGGAAAAGGTTACAGCGTTATATACGCACCACCACCTGATCAGCTGGTATACGTTGATGATTTGCCCACAGTGGCCGAGATGATATGATGGGATGCCCTTAGAGGCTTGATGATGTTATGAACACATGTACCTATGCACGACATGACATACATACGCATATGCATGACATTATGAATATTTCATTATTTACAGAGTTATTAAGACTTAAATGTCGAGTCTTCTATTCCATGTTTCTCTCATGTCTATTATTTACTGATTTTCATTCCTTACATACTCGAAACATTATTTTTACTAACGTCCCATTTTCCTGGGGACACTGCGTTTCATGCCTGCAGGTCCCGATAGATAGGTCGAGAGCCCTCCAAGTAGGCTACCAGCTCAGCGAAAGATGTTGGTGCGCTCCATTTTGTTCAGAGTTGTTTGTTTTGTTAGTATCATTTAGCCGAGTATTGTTTGGTTTAGCGGGACTCTGTCCCGACCTTCATTAAAATTATGTATTCTTAGAGGCTTGTAGACAGATTTCATGTACGTAAAAGATTATGTGGAGTTGTTGACCTATGTTCAGTGTACGCATGGTTATTTTGGTCTTATAGGTCTGTACGTATTAGGTATAAGTTGGTATAACATGTTGTATTCTCTGATAGTATGAGATGTAAAGATACATTATGTTGGTACTCGGTTGAGTAAGGTACCGGGTGCTCGTCGCGGCCCATCGGTTTGGGTAGTGAAAAAATTGGTATTAGAGCAGTTCTGTCCTAGGGAGTCTACAAGCCGTGTCTAGTAGAGTCTTATTTATGGGCGTGTCGTGCACCACACTTATAAGCAGGAGACTACGAGGCATTTGGGACCTTAACTCTTTCATCCTACTCTAGATCGTGTGGTAGAGCTCAATTGTAATAGCTCAATTTCCTGACTGAGGACCACGGGGAGCATGCCCCGAAGATTCACCATTATATGCTAGGCGACCTGACTGAGGAGGCCTGAATGAACGACCCCTACCCTGCTGAAACTTTCCCCTGAAAGAAGCACCACAGGAACTGCCCGAACCACGAGTCCTCTTGGCCTCCCTCTCCTCCCGCTCCTGGCGGCTAACAGACTCAATATCTCGAGCTACGTCAACAACCTGCTCGAATGAAGCACCCAATACTCTCTCCGAGTAATAAGTAACCAAAGTAGATAAGAAAGAACATCTACAAACTTCCTCAATCTTTCCCTGTCAGTAGGGACAATCTCAGAAGCATACCTAGCCAACTCGAAATACCTCATCTCGTACTGAGTAACTGATAACTCTCCCTAGCGTAGCTGCTCAAACTGCGTGCACTGCTCCTCTCTATGGGACTGAGGAACATACTTCTCCAAAAAGATCATGGAGAACTGCTGCCACGTGAGAGGTGCTGAGCCAACCGACCTACGCCTCTCGAATGACTCCCACCAAGTAAAGGCAGCACACGCAAACTCAAATGTAACAAATGAGACCCCACTAGTCTCCAAAGTACCCGCAGTATGTAGTATCCTCTAGCAATTATCTAGAAACCTCTGGGCGTCCTCGCCCTCTGTACCGCTGAAAGTCGGAGGCTGAAGTCTGCTGAATCTCTCCAACCTGCGCTGCTCGTCCTCAGGCATAGCAGGGACCACATAATCTTGGACCGGAGCAACTGGCTGAGCTGGGGTTGCTCCCGGTGCCCGAATACCCTGTGCAGCCTGCTCAGGTGCCCGGACATATAGAGTCTGATTGCCTCCCCTGGCCTAAGTTGTGGTGGCAGTAGAAGACATGGCAACTGAGCTAAACTGGTGCACATGGTCAATATCTAAGATAGGGTCTCCTGAAGACCCGAAATAACAATAGGCACTGCCGGTGCCTGAGCCTGTCCCGCTGGAACACCATAGGCGGGAACCTTATCCTGATCGATAGGAGGATCCTGTGGTACTGTCCAGGCTGCTGCGCAGGCTGGCCCCTACCTCTACCACGGCCTCGACCGCGGCTTCGACCTCTCGATGGTCTAGCCGGTGACTGGTCACTCTGATCAGTTTGGCGTGTCCTCACCATCGGTGAGAGAATGAAACAACGTAAGTTCAGATTTCAAGAATCAATAGATCAGCGAGAAAGAGTTCAAGAAAGATAGAAATGTTTCCTAAAAGTTCGACAACCTCTCGAAGATAAGTACAGACGTCTCTGTATCAATCCACAAGACTCTACTAAACCTGCTCATGATCGTTGAGTCCTATGTAACCTATGCTCTGATACCATACTATCACGACCCCGAATCCTAAGTCGGCCGTGACGACGCCTATCGTGGAACTAGGCTAGCCAATAAACAGTGCCACCAACCCCAAAACATGGAGCCAACAAGTCATGAGCATCTACAAGAATATGCCAAAATAAACTATTATAATACAAAACCTCCGAATGAAAGCTAGATACAACAACAAGGGAAAATAGAGATGCTGCAGACGCTGAACAGCTACCTCCATATCCCGCAATCTGGCTCCGCACAGAATAAATGGCTAATGCGCGATATCTGCACCCGAATCTGCACACAATGATGCAGGGAGTAAGGTGAGTACGCCAACTCAGTAGTAATGAAAATAAATCAAGTCTAAGCGGCAAGGAAACACATAAAATCAATGTCATCAAATAACAATATACACAGCCTTACTTTCCAATAGTGTAAACATAGATATGCGAAATCATAATGCCTCAAAACTAACCTCAGAAAAGTCCTTTGAAAAATGTTTATTTTCAACAGATCCAAACCGAAAGATTTAATATGAAAATGTAATGAATCATATAGAGGCCCTTCGGGCAAAACATATTTCATAAGTTCAGAATGAAAGCAGTAAAATCATAAGTAGCCCCTCGGGCAAAACATGTATCACAATCAGCCCCTCGGGCATGCCTCACAGTCAGGCATAATCAGTCGCTCAGCACCTCACAGTCACTCATGCCTCCTAATCACTTGTCACTCGGCACTCGGCACTCGGCACTCTGTGCGCTCACTGGGGGTGTGTACAGACTCCGGAGGGGCTTCTTCAGCCCAAGCACTAATATCACTCAGCACCTCACAATTAGGCCCTCGGCCTCACTCATAAGAACCACTCAAAAGACCCCTCGGGCGAATCAGTAAAATAGGGTACTCGACCCAAAACATCATTTTTAAATCTCCATGTACTGTAAATCAGGCTGAGTTTTGAAAACAGTAAGCACAATGTGGCTAAGTGAAATCATCAACAAATAGTAGGAAAAACAGCAGTAAAAAGCCTCCAAGGGGTCTAAACAGATCGGCACGAGGCCCCAAACACAGGTTATAGACCAAATATTTCAAAAATCTTTAGAACATAATTTAACATAAGGTTTTGGGTAAAACATGCAACTCATTAGTTGCCGCGGAGAGGACCTAGTCCAATCCAATAACCATTGCGCGCCACATACTCGTCATCCGACATGTGCGCCATTCTAAAATCAGTGAGAAATATGTAGTCCGGGGTTTCATACCCTCAAGACAAGATTTATAAACATTACTTACCTCTACCGGGCCACAAAACTAGTCTGCAATGCTCTTGCCCCTCAAATTGGCTCCTGGTTGCTCCGAATCTAACCAAAGCCAGTCTAACATTATCAATATATATCAAAGGAACACAACCCAATCGAAAACTATCAAATTATACAAGAATCTCGAAATTCAGCCAAACCCGAGCCCCGGGCCCACGTCTTGGAATTTGATCCTCGTCCTCCCACGATTCTATACATACCAACAACACTAAAATCAGACAAAAATTGCCAACTCAAATCCTCAAAAGAAGAATCCAATTTCCATGCACCCTTCTTCCCCAAATTTGGGTTTAATTCCAACAATTTTATGGTTTAATTACTTAGAAAACAACATATAAACGAGTTATGGAGTTTAAAACCATACCTCCAAGTTATTCCCTTCAATTTCCTCTTCAAACCCTCTCAAAAGAGCTCCCAACTCGTTCAACAATGGAGAAAAATTAACTATTCTCGCACAAATGGCCTTTTAAAACATTCTGCCCAGCCATTAAATTTTCCTCACTGCGATCGCGACTCTAGGAACGCGATCTCGATGCACAGACCATCCAACCAATGCGATCACAGACCAATACATGCGATCGCATAGAACAACTCTCCACCCCACACATGCGCCTCAGAATCCTCTACGCAATCGCATAAACACCCACGCGATTGCACTTCCTTTCCTGACCAACCTATGCGATCGCAATCCTAACCACGCGATCACATAAAACAAAATGCCTGCCCCACTCTTTTACTCTACACGATAGCATACATCCTCCCGCGATTGTGTAGAAGGAAACCAGAACCTCACACCAGCAAAAATCTGCCCATTTTTCAACCAAGCATACCATCATATCCCATTTTCAAACTTAGTCGAGCCTTCAAAACACCAAAAACAATGCAACAACACCAAAATCACATCAATTTCAAACCTATGATCTTTGAAACTTCCAAATTTCGCCAACAATGCCAAAACCAACCAAAACACCTCTGATTGACCTGAAATTCTGCAGACATATCCAAAATGACATTACGACCCTGCTGTAACTTCTGGAATTCCATTCCGACCCCGATAGCCTATTTTCTACTGTCGACCGAAAATCACCAAAAACTAACTTTCGCCAATTCAAGCCTAATTCTACACCGGACATCAAAACTTCATTCCAAACACACTCCTAAGTACCAAATCACCTAACGAAGCTTCGAGCCATAATCCGCATTTCGAGGTCGTTCACAAATAAGTCAACTCTCAATTGACTATCTCAACTATTAGGCTACTTTAAGAGACTAAATGCCTCAAATCTCACCATAACTACTCCGGACCCAAACCAACTGACCCAACACAACAAAAACATGCTAGCAATATATACCAAATGCAGAAATGGGGGAAACGGGGTAAATCTCACGGAACGACCGGCCAGGTCGTTACACACAATAATCCTTACCAAACAGTGATTCACATATGGTTATGCCATCAGTATTTAACTCAATTAAATCAATCCACAGTTTCTTTTCATCATTCGCCAAACTCGGCGCTAAGCAGTTAGATACTTTTCCACATTAGAGTACGTTACCAATCTTTCGTTTAATAGCACATACTGCCATATTGACATATTCGAACATTTAATGAACCTTACACATGGTAGGATAAGCACAATGAATCACTCTTCATAATCTCAATTAGCATGGTAATCGACTTAAGAAAAATCAAAAACTGAACTCGTACACCACGACACAGCAGGACAATCAATTCACATATGCACAAGAAAGAATTTCATACCGTGTGCTCGGACACCAACAAGGTAACTCTACAAAGATTAAAAATAGCCATACATACCTTGAATCGTAATCCCCCTTTAATTTTCTACCACAATTCACCGGAACTTCTCGAACCTTCAATCTCGTTCACAATGTGGCATAATTTAACTTAGAATTAGGAATAATGATCATGTCTTGAACTCACTTGAGCATTCTATAAAGAACTAGGTGTTCCTTTCGATTAAATGGCCTCTTTTTAGTGAAAGATTACTCTAACCCATTTCCCTTTACTAGGTTATGACTAGTTGGTTACATGCATGCAAGACTCCTAACCCCCTTCCCCATCTTCATGAATTCACCTAACCATGTTTTATCTTAACAAAAATCTAGAAATTTAGGTTGATAGGGTAGAAGCTTACCTCTTGTAGTGAAGAAAATGGTGTCCTACTTGATCAATTTCAGGCCCGAGTAGTGATGGAGGAACAAATTTGATGAAGATGGAACTCTCTCTCTCTACAACCCACTCTTTCCTCTCTCTAATTTACCAGAAAATGAGCTTAAAATGAAAGGGTAGGTGTTTTAATTAACTGGGGTTCGGGTATAAAATTAGAATTTTAACAGTCCCGAAATAGAGATGCGGTCAGCAATAGGATCGCATTCCTGATATGTAGTTGGCATTCCTGTCGCATAATTGGCCCTCAAATGGGCCAAAAATAAAAGTAGACTGCCCAGGTATGCGACCACTATGCGGTCCGCATACCTGTTATGCGATCGCATAGTGCGTCGCATAACTCCCTACGCAAAAATCAAGGTGCAAGAATACGACAACTATGGCGGCCGCATTCGTGAAATGAGATCGCATTCTAGGCCGCATAGTTGTCCTCAAAATGGACAGCAAATTCTCAAAGTATGCGACCACTATGTCTTCCGCATACCTTATCTGCGATCGCATAGTGGACCGCAGACCTGCGCAAATCTGGAAAATTATATCTTTTAAGTCCCGGGGTACTTTTTACTCAGTTATAACAACACAGGGACCTATTTGGGCATTATTTTTAGCCATGAAATTTTACGGGTCTTTACATTCTCCCCCACTTAAAATCATTTGTCCTCACTAGAGTAGGAAAAACACAAAATAAGCCAACCCCCAAATTTTTACTAACTTTGATATTTCGTGAATATTTCGCCAGAGTTTCCTTTCTAATTAGGCATATCTACCTCACAGAGAGCCCCCGAAACACATTTTAACCAATTCCACAAATTTTTAGTTACTTTATCAAGTTGCGCATAATTTGGTCATTTCAACAAGCTACATATAATTCAATTACTTCCATAAGCCTCACATAGTTCGGTTAACTCCACAAACTTGCATATCATTTAACTATCACATGAATTTCACATAATATGGCACATGTGGCTTTCATTTCAAACAAATGGGGATATTCAAACAAATGGGCATATTTCTCTTTCATTTCATTTTCCGCTTCCCATGTGGCTTCCTCGACTTGTTGACTTCGCCATAACACTTTAACAGAAGCAATCTCTTAGTTCCTCAATCTACGGACTTGCCTATCAAGAATAGCAACTGGAACCTCTTCATATGACAATCCTTCATTAATTTCAACCATCTCAATCGGCACAATGGCGGATCGATCCCCAATCACCTTCTTCAACATGGACACATGAAATACTAGGTGCACTAATGACATCTCAGGGGGCAATTCCAGCCTATAAGCCACCTGTCATATCCTTTGAGGGATCCTATATGGCCCGACATACCTAGGGATCAATTTCCCTTTCTTCCCAAACCGCATTACTCCTTTCATGGGAGACACCTTCAAGAATACCCAATCATCCACTTGAAACTCTAAATCTCTTCGACGAACGTCCGCATAGATTTCTGACGACTCTGAGAAGTCTTCATCCTCTCCTGAATGACTTTAACTTTTTTCATAGCTTGGTGCACAAGATTCGGTCCTAGCAGTTCCGCCTCGCCAACCTCGAACCATCCAATCGGAGACCTACACCTCCTTCCGTACAATGCCTCAAACAGGGCCATCTGAATACAAGCATGGAAACTGTTATTATAAGAAAATTCTATAAGCGGCAAGTGATCATCCTAGATACCTTTGAAAATTCTATAAGCGTCTAAATGGTCCGCTCTGCCTGCCCATCAGTATGTAGGTGGAATGTTGTGCTGAGATTTACATGCGTCCCCAAACTTGCTGAAATTTATTCCAAAAGTTAGATGTGAACTGGGCCTCGTGATCCGAGATAATAGACACTAGAGTGCCATGGAGATTGACTATTTCTTTGATATATAACTGAGCATACTGTTCTGCAGTATCGGTGGACTTGACTGGCAAAAAATGCGCCGACTTCGTGAGTCAATCCACTATTACCCAAACTTAGTCGAACCTACGTGGAGTGCGAGGTAACCCTACCAAAACGTCCATATTGATCATTTCCCATTTCCACATCGGTATTTCCATGAGTTTTTCCAACCCACCAAACCTCTGATGCTTGGTCTTCACTTGCTGATAATTCAGACATCTAGCCACAAAGTACTCCACACCCCCCTTCATACCATTCCACCTATAAATCTCTTTGAGATCATGATACATCTTCATAGAATCTGGGTGTACTGAATACCTAGAATTGTGAGCCTCTGCCATTACCCTTTCCCCAAGATCATCCCCGACCGGAACACATAGTCTCTATTGGCATCACAGAACACCGTCATCATTGCCGAGTGAAAACGTTGTAGTCTTAAGATTCAGAATTGCCTCTCTCAACTGTACCAATGCTTGATCTATGAATTATTTTTCCTTGATTTCTGTTACAAGTGAAGATTCTGCTCCATTATACAGCACGACATCCCCTTCGTCTGAGGTCAAAAGACAGACCCCCAGACTAGCCAACTGATAAACCTCCTGAGACAAAAGTCTCTGGCCTGCTTCCAAATGAGCCAAGCTACCCATGGATTTCTGACTAAGAGCATCGGTTACCACATTCGCCTTTCCTGGATGGTACAAAATATGCATATCATAATCCTTGAGCAACTCTTACTACCTCTGCTGCCTTAAGTTTAACTCCTTTTGTTTGAACAAATACTGAAGACTCTTGTGGTCTGTGAACACGTCCACATGGACCCCATAAAGTTAATGCCGCCATATTTTCAATGCAAACACAACTGCTGCGAGCTCCAAATCATGCGTCGGATAATTCTTCTCGTGATTCTTGAGATGTCTTGAAGCATATGCTATTACCTTACCACATTGCATCAACACATATCCCAAACCAACCCTTGAAGCATCACAATACACCACAAACCATTCTGAACATCCTGACAAGGTCAACACTAGCGTCGTAGTCAATCTCAATTTCAATTCCTGAAAACTCTTTTCACAAGCATCAGATCACTGGAACATAACCGCCTTCTGTGTCAGCTTAGTCAATGGGGAGGAGAGGGTAGATAATCCCTCCACAAACTTCGATAATACCCAGATAGACCCAAGAAACAGCGAATCTCTGTTGGGGTCAATGGCCTAGGAAAATCCTTTACCGCTGCAATCTTTTAGGGATCAACCTGAATCCCTTCACTGGAAAAAACATGGCCCAAAAAGGTGATTGATTCTAGCCAAAACTCACATTTTGAAAACTTTGCATACAACCGGTGATGATGAAGAGTCTGCAGAACTGCCCTTAGGTGAGTAGCATGATCTTCTTGACTTCACGAATAAACAAGGATATTGTCAATGAAGACAATCACAAAGGAGTCAAGAAACGGTTTGAAAACCTGATTCATAAGATCCATAAGTGTTGCTGGGGTGTTGGTTAGCCCAAAAGACGTTACCTAAAATTTGAAGTGCCCATATCGAGTCTTGAAGGCAGTCTTTGGAATATCCTGCTCCCTGATATTTAACTGGTGATACCCGGACCGCAAATCAATCTGTGAGAAGAACCTAGCACCTTGCAAATAGTGACCTTTTTGAGCTGTCGATAATTAATACACATTCAAAGCAATCTGTCTTTCTTTCTGACAAAAAGAACCGGTGCGGGCCAAGGCAACACACTTGGCCGTATGAAACCCTTTTCCAATAGATCTTTCAATTGATCTTTTAACTCTCTCAATATTACTGGCACCTTTTGGTAAGGTGGAAAAGATATTGGCTGCGTATCTGGCAATACGTCAATCCCGAAATCGATCTCTCTATCTGGTTTGGGAGCAGGCACCTCTGAAGTGGTTTCCGCAACCCGAACCAAATTGTAGGTGCACCATTTTCTGATCATCTTAGAGGCTTTTAGGTAGGAAATAATCTACCTCTTGGAACAACATTATTCCCCTCCCACTCGATAACTGATTGATTAGGAAACTTGAGCCTCATAATTCTGGTTCGGCGGTCGAGCTTAGAAAAGCACGAATATAGCCAATCCATCCCCATAATTACATCAAAATCTACCATTTCTAACTCAATAAGATCAACCCTGGTATCCCGACCACGCACCATGACAACACAATTCATATAGACTCGCGCGGCCGTAATGGAATCACCAACCAGAGTCGACACATAGAACGGCTCGTGAAGCTGTTTGAGTTCTATCCCAAAACTTGAAGCAATAAATGGAGTAACATATGACAAAGAAGACCCGGAATTAATAAGAGCATAAACATCATATGGCTGAACAGTCAGAATACATGTGACAACATCTGGGGAAACCTCCGCACTCTGGCGACCACTCAAAGCATAGAACCAACTGGGTCCCCCTCGACCCCGTGCTCCACCACTAGCTGCATCGCGCCCTGCTGGAGCTGGAGGGCATGCTCAAGATGTAGCGGCTGAAGAGCTGGATGGATGAGCAGTGGCCCTATCCGCGCCTTGACTAGGTGCATGACAGTCTCGCTGGATATAGCCTCTCTCTCCAAATCTATAGCACACCGGTATATCCAAGTAACAAGGCTCATAATGATACCTCCCACACTTAGGGCATGGGGCCCCCCGCTGCTGCTAAGACCTCCCACCTATAAGACTCGACTGATGGAACCTTATGCTATCTAAACCTGGTCCAAAGTGACCTCCCCATTGATAATTGTGCCCTGATGGAAAAGGCAGTGGCTGAAGATTAAGCATAGGACAGTGATGGCCCTGATGACCCTCTCCCAAGGGCTGATCTCCCACCTGCAACTGAACTCCCAGGGTTGCCCGCCAATCGGGCCCTACTACCGCTCTCTCTCTCTATCCTTATTTTACTTTCTCGCCTCTCTGGCCTGGGCGAATCCCACGATCGTCCCATAATTTGTATCCGAATGCAAGGCAGCTGTAACAGCTTCATTAAGAACCGAGGGACCAAGGCCCTGAACAAACCGTCCAACTTTGACCTCCATAGTCGGCATCATGTGGATGGCATATTTGGACAGGCGCATGAACTCCATGTGGTACTCCCACACAGTCATGTTGCCCTGCTTATGGGCCTCAAACTCTGCAGCACGGGCTTCCATAGTCTCGACAGGAATGAAATGATCCATGAAGGCATCAACAAACTCATCACACTTCGCCGGAGGTCTCCCCTCCCCACGGGAGCTCTCCCACATCTCATACCACAAATACGCTGCTCCATTTAAGCGATAGGAAGCCAACTCAACCCCCTCTGTCTCTGTAGCCTTCATAACACGGAGAATCTTGTACATTTCATCTATAAAATCCATAGGATGTGCCTCTAGGTTGTTGCATGTGAACTCTAGAGGGGCTAGCCGCAGAAACTGGTTGACTCTCGAACCTGAAGAATCCCCTTGCTTACTAGAACGCACAGGGGCAGAACTTGATATTTGGGCCTGGGAGGCCACTAGTTGGGTCAACATCTGAATAGCTCCCCTAAGGTCCCCATCAAAAATACCGAGACAGAAAGCTGGGACTGAGGATGGATCAGGAACATAAGCGGGAGGTATTTCAGCACCCTCCGCTGGAGTAGGAATAGGAATAGTCTGGCCTGGAGTGGAGGAGTCAGGCTGATTTGTGGCCAGAGAATCATTCATACCCGCACCACCAGTTGGAGAATTTGTGGCCACTCCTGGGGTGGCATTGGCCTTTGGGCCGAGTCGAGCTCTCCTCTTGGGTGCCATTTACTGAAAATTGGGACAATGCACGAGTTTGATAAAGATGATTTCATCTTCCACTTCATCGCATGATACATAGTAACAGTAGAAGGGTATTTTCCTAAATGTCAATGCAGCCACCTAATTATAGATGTGGTCGACAACACACCGATAAGAAGGGCTCTATTAGACACGGCTCCAAGACATCCTAGGACACATTTAAAAACCTTAGGCTCTGATACCAAGTTTGTCACGCCCCAAAACCAAGGGACGAGACTGGAGCTTAACCGTGTGATCCCGGTCAAGCGGACCTGGATTGACTTTCTTGCCCAACACGTTACCCCGTGTTTACCATATACCTTATTTCACATTGATTAGAAAATTATAGTTTAAACATGAATCTACTACTTGAGTGCATTTCATCCTTTATCATTTCAACATTTGATAATCACAAAACATACAATAATTCTTATTCGGACCACGATTACTAGTAAGCACATTTACTTCCCAAGATACATATATGTACAACCCAATCATGTCTACGGAGCCTCTAAAAGTACTAAGGGTTTACATAATACTTGCTGGTAACAAGGCCCTGGCTATACCTTAAAAGACATAACATATACAAAATAGATGATATAGACTACACACGGCCTCGAGAGGAAGTGGGGCTCACCGGATCTGCTGAAGGTATGAACGGGAAACACCACTATCGGCAGTCTAAGCTACCTGCTGTGGAACCACCTACATCCATATAAAAGATGTAGCGACCCCGGAAAAACGGACGTTAGTACCATTGAATAGTACTAGCATGTATGAACAAAGTTTATTCAAAGTAGAATCACACAATACACAATTGGAAGACAGTCAGGGTAACCACACAAGTACCACACAGATATACAGAAAGTTACAAATGGAGATTCCACAATTACTCATTTCAATTATTCATCTGTTGCGGCGCGTAACCCGATCCCACCGTACATTCTCATCTCACCCTTATTACCTCTCCACCATTATTACTTCGTGTTGCAGCGCGCAACCGGATCCCACACAATCACATTTCACCCTTATTACCTCTCCACCATTATTACTTCGTGTTGCGGTGCGCAACCCAATCTCATCGTACGTTCATATTTCATAGCAACAATAACCAACAATTATATCACAGGGATCTTCATCATCAAGAACATAAGTACATATCAACCAACAACTATATGAAGTCAAGGCACAATAATCCTTACCAAACAGCATAATTTATGGTGATGCCATCATTATTTAACTCAATTAAATCAATCCACAGTTTCTTTTCATCATTTGCCACACTCGGCCCTTAGCAATTAGATACCTATCCACATTTGAGTACGTTGACATTCTTTCATTTAATAGCACATACTGTCATATTGACATATTTGAACATCTAATGAACCTTACACATGATAGGATAAACATAAAGAAGCACCCTTCATAATCTCAATAAGCATGGTAATCGACTTAAGAAAAATCAGAGAATGAACTCGTACACCTCGACACAGCGGGACAATCAATTCACATATGCTAAAGCATGCATTTCATACCGTCTGCTCGGCACCAACAAGGTAACTCTACAAAGATTAAAGTTAGCCATACATTCCTTGAATCAGAATTCCCCTTTAATTTTCTACCACAATTCACCGGACCTTCTAGCACCTTCAATCTAGTTCACAATTTGGCATAAGTAGACTGCTCAGGTATGCGACCAATATGCGGTATGCATACCTGTTTTGCGATCACATATTGCGTCGCATAACTCTCTATGAAAAAATTAAGGTGCAAGAATGCGACAACTATGCGGCCTGCATTCATGAAATGTGATCGCATTCTAGGCCGATTAGCTGTCGTTAAAATGGACAACAAACTATCCAAGTATGCGACCACTATGTGGTCCGCATACCTGATCTGCGACCGTATAGTGGACGGTAGACCTGCGCAAATCTGGAAAATTATATCTTTTAAGTCCCGGGGTAATTTTTACTCAAAAATGGTCCATTTTAAGAATTTCTATAGTTATAACAACACGTGGACCTATTTTGGGCATTAATTTTAGCCATGAAATTTTACGGGTCTTTACAGTGGGCGCGTGTGGCAGGGGGGTGTTTGGTTACTCTATGCTAACGCGGTTGGGTGGACGGGATCGCATAGAGGGAGGAGAGCCAGTGCTTCAAAAATAAATCCCTAGTGACGTGAACACACAAAGTAGTTGCAAAAGCTGGGCAATGTTTTAATATCCCAAAACCGCAACCCTTCTTAATTTTTCCACCATTTGTGAATGGGATTGAACCTTTTGAGAGAGATTTTGGAGGAAACCAAAGGGGAATCACTTGGAGGTAATATGCTTGACCTCATAACCAATTTATATGTTATTAAAGGTCTAATTAGTGGTGAAAAATTAGGGAAAATCAGTGCAAAATGGGTAATTAGGGATTGAGATTAAGATAACTTAAAATGGGTATTTGACGGGTTAATTGAACTCCGATTTCAGTGTTGTTGATATGCATAGACTCGTGGGAGGATGGTGATCATTTTGGCATAAATTTTATGGAGTACCGAGATGTAGGTCTGGGGTCAGGTTTGGCCGATTTCGAGAATTGTGCCTAATTTTAATAGTTTCAATTGGGGTTTACCTGTAACTGGCCAACATGTTCCGCCTCCGAACGAGAATACACCATAATATCATCAATGAATATGATCATGAACACATCATGATAGGGTCTGAATACACTATTCATGAGATCCATAAAAGCCACTGGGGCATTTGATAGCCCGAATGACATCACCAAGAACTCAAAGTGCGCGTATCCTGTTCGGAAGGCCGTCTTCAGAATATCTTTCTCCTTAACCCTCACCTGATGATAGACTCAATGTAAGTCAATCTTGGAGAAATACTTGGCAACTTGGGTTGGTCAAACATGTCATCAATCCTTTGAAGTGGATACCTGTTCTTTATGGTAACCTTATTCAACTGTCGATAATCGATACACATCCTTAATGACCCGACTTTCTTCCGCACAAACAAGACTGGCGCACCCCAAGGTGAAGGGCCAGGCCCAATGAATCCCTTATCCAGCAATTCCTTCAATTGTGCCTTCAACTCTTGCAACTCTGCCGGGTCCATCTCCCTTTCGGGAGGAAGTCCTGGGAGTTCATCTGGGAAAATATCTAGAAATTCATTGACCACGGGGATTTATTGTAGAGTAGGCAGCTTTGCCCCCGCATCCCTAACGAGAATGAGATGATAAATTTTACCTTGTGAGATCATCTTTCTTGCCTTAAGATAGGAAATAAACATACCTTTTGGTGTAGCAACGTTCCCCTACTTTACAATGAAGGGTTCACTAGGAAACTGAAACCTAACCATCTTCTTATGACAATAAATATTTGCATAATAGGAGGCCAAATAGTCCATTCCCATTATCACATCAAAATCAACCATTTCTAACTCAAATATATTCGTTGAGATTTGGCGACTACGGATCATCACTGTGAAACATCTATATACTCTTCTAGCAGTCACAAAATATCCTATTTGAGTGGAAACGGCAATTGATATGTTCGGGTTCGATGCCAAACTCAATAGCCACAAAGGATGTAGCATATGAAAATGTAGATTCCGGATCAATCAGCGCATATAAATCATAAGAAAATACTGACAGTATACTTTTAACAACATTTGGAGACGACTCAAGATCATGTCGACATACTAGAGCATAGTTTCATTTTTGAGTACCACTTGAACTCGGTACTGACCTTTACATCTACCATGACATGTCGACTGCTGAAAACCCCGTGCTGGAGGTCGGACTGATGAGGAAGAATACTAAATAGATTCAGTCGACTGTGTCACACCACCATCTCCTCTGTTAGGACAATCTCGCATCATATGGCCAGGTTGTCCGCAAGAATACCATGCATCGGAACCTTGATGGCATAGTATAAAGTAGGACTTGCTGCACTGATCACAACAAGGTGTTAGGGGTCTCGTATGACTAGTATCCCCATGATATGGCGAGTCTGATGCCCTTGAACTCTGACCTGGATCATTATAGGTAAATAGATCATACCGTGGCGTATAAAACTTTGGAGGAGCAATAGCTACAGGTGGCACCAAACTCCTCATAGACTGGGGCCTGATACTACCTCTAAAGTCACCAGAATACCCTACAAACCTCTCCCTCTTATGCTGGCCCCTATCCTGCTCCCTCCACCAAGGAGGCTGTCGTGCACTCATTTATCATATGTGGTCTCAACCCATTCACGAAAAAGTGCACTCTATCGCTCATCTCGGGAACCATATGGGGAACATACCTTTCTAAAGAATCACACTACATACTATACTCTCGCACACTCATATTACCTTGTCTAAGGTTCAAGAACTTATTAGATCTAGCTCGTTGTATCTCATCTGGCAAGTAGTGACGAAGAATGGGCTCATAAAATTCCTTCCACATAGTTGGAGGAGCACTCGGACCCCTGGTTCTATCCCAACTATCATACCAGAAAACCACTAAATCCCTTAACCAATAAGAAGTAAACTCTACTGCCTCAGTATCACTAGCGTGCATAACTCGTACTGTATGATGAACATAATTAATCGAATTCTACGGGTCCTCCTTAGGGTCTGATTCGATAATCATTGGATGGTCTAGGTTAATGAAATCACAAACTCTCGTACTAACCGGTTTATCAACAGCACCAGTATTTTGCCTCTGAACCTGAGCAACTAACAATCTAGTTAACAACTACACTGCACTGCGCATATCGTAGTCTGTAGATCCAAATGGAGGAACTCAAGGTCTTGGGTCCGTCCTAATATCCTTTGAAGGAGATGGAGTAGATTAGTTGTAAAGACCCGTAAATTTTCTATGTCTAAAATAATGCCCGAATAGGTCCCTATGCTATTATAACCGTAGAAATTCTTTAAAACGGTCCTATTTTGAGTAAAAAGTATCCAAGAACTTGAAAGATTAAATTTTCCAGAAATTGCGCGTTATGAGACGCACGATGCGATCGCATAACAAGTATGCAGACCTCATAGTGGTCGCATACCTGGACAATAGCCTATCCAAATTGAGGATAACTATGCGGCCCTGAATGCGATCACATTTTGGGTATGCGGACATCATAGTTGTCGCATTCTTGCCCCATGGTTTTTGTGAGGGAGGTTATGCGACGTACTATGCGATTGCATAACAGGTATGTGGACCGCATAGTGGTCGCAAACCTGGGTAGTGTGGTTCCCATTTTGGCCCATTTGAAGGCTAGCTATGCGACAGGAATGCGGACCGCATAGCAGGAATGTGATCGCATTCCTGACTGCATTTCTGTGTCGGGGCTCCTATTTTCTAAATTTAAAACCCGACCCCCTATTCTATAAAACACCCCATCCCTTCATTTTTAATGGTTTTTTGACAAAAAATAGAGAGAGAAAAAGAGTGTTTTTGAGAGAGAAGGTTTCAACATCATCCAATTTTATTTTCCAAAATCACTCAAGCCCGAAAATTATCGAGTTATTGTAATCTTCTTCACTCAAATAGGTAAGTCTTCACCCTATTTCCCCAATTTTCAGATTTTGGGTAAGAATAAAACACACATAGGGTGGTTCTTGAAAATAAAAAATTGAAATGTTGTATGCATGTGAGTTAAACCCCGTAATCTAGTAAAGGGAAAAAAAAGTTTGGGTAATTATTCTCAAAAGGGGTTAGTAGTCTAAGAGGTCACATAGTGTTTGATAAAATGCTCAGTTGATTACAAGATTCCTAATTCTATGTGAAATATGTCACATTGTGGAATATATTGACAGTGCTAGACGGTCTGGTGAATTGTGAAAGAAATTAAAAAGCGGATGACCCGAGGTATGTATGGCTAGCTTTAATCTTCATAGGGTCACCTTGTGGGTGTCCGAACATTCGATATGAGTTTCTTGCTGAGTATATGTGAATTGATTGTCCGGTTGTGTTGAGGTGTGAGATTTCATTCTCTAATTTTTCTTAGTCAACTATCGTGATAATTGAAATTGTGAAAGGTGACTTCTATGTGATTACTCTATCATGTGCAAGGTTCGTTAATTGCTTGAGTATGTTGGTATGAAATAATGGTAACAAACTCAAATGTGTAAATTTATCTAAGTGATAAGGGTTGTGTAACAAGTGATGAAACGGAGTTGTGAATTGATCTAATTGAACTAAATGACCATGGAAATATCGTATACGAGTCATTGTTGGCAAGGTTTATTGTGGATTAACTTCATATGGATTGTTGGTTGTAATGAATTTATATTCTTGTTGATCAGCATCTTTGTGGTTGAATTAATGATGATAAAGACTATTATGAACACATGATTGGTTTGGTGTTATGAAATTGTACTCTTGATGATATGAAACCCTGTGATTGAATTGTGGCTGTTATTGTTTGCCATGATATATGATGGTCCGGTGGGATCGGGTTGCACGTCGCAACACGAAGTAATAAGGGTAGATAGCTAACAAGGGTGGAATGTAATTTGTATGGTGGGATCAGGTTGCACGGTGCAACACGAACTAATAAGGGTGGAGAGGTAACAAGAGTGGAGTGTAAACTGTACGGTGGGAACAGGTTGCATGCCACAACATAATGTAATAAAGCTAAAATGTGATTGTCCGGTGGGATCGGGTTGCGTGCCGCAGCTGGGAGTAATAAAGGTGGATAATTGAGAAGAAGCAAGGGCGGAATGTGATTGTGTTGAAATAAGAATCTGTGAGGCTCTCAATTGTATTTGTTTCTGCATCACTATGCACTATGTGTTGGTTCCTTTAACTGCTTTCTATATGTGCATCTCTTGATTTTACTTTGAGTAAAGTTTGCTCATACATACTAGTACTATTTCACAGTACTAACGTCTCTTTTGCCGGGGGCGCTACTTCTTTTGTATGGATGTAGGTAGGTCCATAACAAGTAGCTCAGCTCGCCGGTAGTGGTGCCTCCTCCTCATCATTCAACAATACTGGTGAGCCCCACTTCCTCCCGGGGCCCTGTGTAATTCATGCCATCTCTTTTGAGTCTGTTATGTATTGTAAGGTATAGCCGGGGCCTTGTTGCAGGCAAGTATTTTATAAACTCCTAGTATTCGTAGAGGCTCCGTAGAAAAGATGTGGGTGTATATATGTAGTTTGGGTAGTAACTATACATATTCGGAATCGTGGTCCGTATTGGAAAGTTATGTATGTATTGTGTATTTTTTCAGGAATCAACTGTTGTAATGCTAAAAGATAAATGAACTTAAGTTTATAAATCCATGCTTAAATCCTAAGTTTCTATTTCATATGGAATATGGTGCATTGTATATAAGGGGGAAATGCGTTGGGTAGGAAGGGCAATCCAGGTTTGCTTTACCGGGTTCACCTGGTTAGGCTGGTCTCGTCCCTCGGTTTTGGGGCGTGAAAAACTTGGTATCAGAGCCTAAGGTTTTAAAAGTGTCCTAGGATGTCTCGGAGCCGTGTCTAGTAGAGCCCTTCTTAACGGTGTGTTGTCGACCACATCTATAATTAGGGGGTTGCATGGACATTTATGAAAGTACCATTTTATTGCTATTCTATATCGTGCAATGTGGTGGAAGGTGATGTTGCCTATCCCTAACTCGCGCATTGTTCTAAATTTTAGTAAATGGCACCCTAGAAGAGAGCTTGACTCAGCCTGGAGGCTAATTCCACCCCATGAGTGGCCGTGAATTCATTATCTGATGGTGCGGGTGAGAATGATTTCCAGAGCCTGAATCTGCCTGACTCTTCCATCCCATGCCAGGATACTCCTATTCCTGCTCCAACGGAGGATGCTACAATCCCTCCTGATGATCTTCCTGATCCTTCTTCAGTCCCAGCTTCCGGTCTCGGTTTTTCTGATGGGGATCTCAGGGGAGCTATTCATATTGACCCAGTTAGTGGCCTTCCAGGCCCAAAGATCACATGCTGCCCCAGCATCCTCTAGCAAGCAAGGGGATTCTTCGGGTTCCAAGGTCAACCAATTTCTGCGGTTAGCCCCTCAAGAGTTCACATGCACCGAGCCAGAGGCCGACCCTCAGGAGTTTATTGATAAGATGTACAAGACCCTTCGAGTTATGAGGGCTACTGAGACAGAGGGCGTTGAGTTGGCTTCCTATCGTCTGAAATGAGCGGCATATTCGTGGAGAGGGGAGCCCTCCGGCGAGGTGGGAGGGGTTTGTGGATGCCTTTATGGATTATTTCTTGCATGCTGAGATTATGGCAGCCCGTGCTATAGAGTTTGAGGCCCTCAAGCAGGGCAACATGAGTGTGTTGGAGTATCATATGGAGTTTGTACGCTTGTCCAAATATGTTGTTCACATGGTGTCTACTATGGAGGCTAGAGTTCGTCGGTTTGTTCAGGGCCTTGGTCCCTTGGTTATTAATGAAGCTGCTACAGCTGCCTTGCATTCGGATATGAACTATGGGAAAATAGTGGGATTCACCAGGCTACAGAGGCTCAGGAATTGAAGATAAGGATGGAGAGAGAGAGAGCAGTAGTAGGGCCCGGTCAGCAGGCAACACTGGGAGCTCATTTGGAGGTGTGAGATCAGCCCTTGGGAGAGAATTATCAGGGCCATCTCAGTCATATGCTCAGTCCTGAGCCAGTGCGCCGCCATCAGGGCACAGTTATCAGCAGGGAGGTCATTTTGGACTCGGTTCAGATAGCAAGAGGTTCCATCAGTCAGGTCATTTAGGTGGGAGGGTCCAGCAGCAATGGAGGGTCCCATGCCCTAAGTGTGAAAGATTTCGTACTAAGCTTGGTTACTTGGATATTCCGGTATGGTATAGATGCGGAGTGAGAGCCATGTTCAAAGAGATTATCGTGCGCTCAGTCAGGGAACATGTAGGGGTGCTGCTCAGCCTACTAGTTCATCAGTCGCTACATCCTCGACACGCCCATCAGTACCAGTAAGGCGCGGAGCAGCTAGGGGTAGAGCATGGGGTCAAGGGGGACTTAGCCGGTTTTATGCTTTGAGTGGTCGCCAGAGCGCCGAGGCTTCTCCAGGTGTTGTCACAGGTATTCTGATTATTCAGTCACATGATGTTTATGCTCTTATTGATCCCAGGTCTTCTTTGTCATATGTTACTCCATTTATTTCTGCAAGTTTTAGGATAGAACCCGAACAACTTCACGAGTCGTTATCTATGTCGAATCCAGTTGGTGATTCCATTGCGGCCGTGTGAGTGTATATGAATTGTACTGTCATGGTGTGTGGTCGGGATACCACAACCGATCTTATTGAGTTAGAAATTCTAGATTTTGATGTAATTATGGGGATGGATTAGCTCTATTGGTGCTTAGCTAACTCGACTGCTGAACTAGGATTAGGAGGCTTTAGTTTCCTAATGAATCATTTATCAAGTGGGAGGGAAATAATGATGTGCCAAGAGGTAGATTTATTTACTACCTTAAAGCCTCAAAGATGATCAACAAAGGGTGCATATACCATTTGGTCCGGTTTGCGGACACCACTTCAGAGGTGCCTGCTCCCAAATCTGTGCCTGTTGTGAATGAATTTCTTGAAGTATTTTCGGACGAGATTCCTGGGATTCCTCCACATAGAGAGATCGATTTCGCGATTGATGTATTGCCGGATACGCAGCCAATATCTTTTCCACCTTACAGGATGGCGCCAACAGAATTAAAGGAGTTGAAGGAGCAATTTAAAGGTTTATTAGGAAAGGGTTTCATTCGGCCTAGTGTGTCGCCTTGGGGCGCACCGGTTCTTTTTGGCAGAAATAATGATGGATCGCTTCGGATGTGTGTTGATTATCGGCAGCTCAACAAGGTCACCATCAATAATATATACCCATTACCTCGAATAGATGATTTGTTCGACCAGTTTCAAGGTGCTAAGTTCTTTTCAAAGATTGATTTGCAGTCCGAGTATCACCAGTTAAAGATCAGAGAGCAGGATATTCCTAAGACTGCCTTCAGGACTCGATATGGGCACTTTGAGTTTCTGGTAATGTCTTTTGGGCTAACCAATGCCCCAACAACTTTGATGGATCTGGTGAATCGGGTTTTCGAACTGTTTCTCGCCTCCTTTTTTATTATCTTCGTTGAAGATATTCTTGTTTATTCGCGGAGTCAGGAGGATCATGATAATCACCTCATGGAAGTTCTGCAGACTCTTCATCAGCACCAATTGTATGCAAAGTTTTCAAAATGTGAGTTTTGGCTAGACTCAGTCACCTTTTTGGGCCATGTTTTTTCCAGGGGGGATTCGGGTTTATCCCCGAAAGATTGCAGAGGTGAAGGATTGGCCTAGGCCAACAACCCCGATAGAGATTCGCAGTTTCTTGGGTCTAGCTGGGTATTATCGGAGGTTCGTAGAGGGATTCTCTACTCTCGCCTCCCCATTGACTAAGATGACACAGAAAGTAGTTAAGTTTCAGTGGTCTGATGCATGTGAAATGGGTTTTCAGCAATTAAAGTCAAAATTGACTTCGGCACCAGTGTTGATCTTGCCAGAAGGTTCAGAGGGATTTGTGGTTTATTGTAATGCTTAAAGGGTTGGTTTGGGGTGTGTGTTGATGCACTGCGCGAAAATAATAGCGTATGCTTCAAGACAGCTCAAGAATCACGAGAAAAATTATCCGACGCATGATTTGGAGCTCGCGGCGATTGTGTTTGCATTAAAAATCTGGCGGTATTATCTTTATGGGGTCCATGTGGACGTGTTTATAGACCACAAGAGTCTTCTGTATTTATTCAAGAAGAAGGAGTTGAACTTAAGGCAGTGGAGGTGGTTAGAATTGCTCAAAGACTATGATATGAATATTTTGTACCATCCAGGGAAGGCGAATGTGGTAGCCGACGCTCTTAGTCAGAAATCCATGGGTAGCTTGGCACATTTGGAAGCCGGTCAGAGGCTTTTGGCTCGGAAAGTTTATCAGTTGGCCAGTCTGGGGGTCTGTCTTTTGGCCTCAGATTAGGGGAATGTCGTGGTGCGTAATGGAGCAGAGTCTTCGGTTGTAGCAGAAGTCAAGGGAAAGCAATTTAGGGATATGACTTTGGCACAATTACGGGAAGCAAATTTGAATCACAAGACTTCAGCATTCTCACTCGGCAATGATGACGGTGTCCTGCAGTGTCAAGAGAGGTTATGTGTTCCAGATGTGGATGATCTCCGGGAAAGGGTAATGGCGGAGCCTCATAATTCCAAGTATTCCGTACACCCAGGTTCTACGAAAATGTATCACGATCTCAAGGATATTTATTGGTGGAATGGTATGAAGAGTGGTGTGGCGGACTTTGTGGCTAAGTGTTCAAATTATCAGCAAGTGAAGGCCGAGGATCAGAGGCCCGGTGGGTTGACGTAGCTTATGGAAATACTGATGTGGAAATGGGAGATGATCAATATGGACTTTGTGGTAGGGTTACCCCGTACTCAGCGAAAGTTCGACTCAATTTGGGTAATAGTGGATCGACTCACGAAGTCGGAGCATTTCTTGCCAGTCAAGTCCACCAATACTGCAGAACAGTACGCTCAGCTGTATATCAAAGAAATAGTCAGGCTCCATGGCACTCTAGTATCTATTATCTCGGATCGAGGGGCCCAGTTCACAGCTAACTTTTGGAAGAAATTTCAGCAAGGTTTGGGTACTCAGGTAAATCTCAGCATAGCTTTCCACCCACAGGCAGACGGTCAAGCGCAGCAGACTATTCAGACTCTTGAAGATATGCTGCGGGCTTGTGTTTTAGATTTCAATGGCAGTTGGCATAATCACTTGCCTCTTATAGAGTTTGCTTACAATCACATTTTCATGCTAGTATTCAGATAACCCTATTTGAGGCATTGTACGGAAGGAGATGGAGATCTCTGATCGGGTGGTTTGAGGTTGCTGAGGCAAAATTGTTAGGACCAGATCTTGTGCACCATGCTATGGAAAAAGTTAAAGTCATTCAGGAAATTATGAAGACCGCTCAGAGTCATCAGAAATCCTATGCGGACGGCCGTCAAAAATATTTGGAGTTTCAAGTAGATGATTGGGTATTCTTGAAGGTGCTTCCCATGAAGGGAGTAATGCGGTTTGGAAAGAAACATAAATTGAGCCGAAGGTATGTCGGGCCGTATAGAATTGCTCAAAGGATATGAAAAGTGGCTTATAGGCTTGAATTGCCCCCTGAGATGTCATTAGTGCACCCGGTGTTCCATGTGTCTATGTTGAAGAAAGTGGTTGGAGATCCATCAGCCATCGTGCCAGTTGAGACTATTGAGGTTAATTAAGAATTATTGTATGAAGAGGTTCCGGTTGCTATTCTTGATAGGCAAGTCCGTAGATTGATGAACAAAGAAATTGCTTCAGTTAAAGTGTTGTGGCGAAGTCAGCAAGTTGAGGAAGCCACGTGGAAGCGGAAAATGAAATGAAAGAAAAATACCCCTATTTGTTTGAATAAGTCTAGTAGTGATCGTGCGAACTGTCATCTCTAAGCAATTATATGTTATGTTCAGTTTTGTGCAAAAGCACCCTATTTTCCCCTAATTGCTCTACTATTGTGACTTCTCAAGTCGTGCCATAATTATGTATGTTGTGACTATTTGAGTAATGTGAAACCCCGTGGAGGAAATGAAATTAGGTGAAAATCATGTGATGGTTAAATGATTTATTGAAGTGTAGATTGGTAAGGATTAATTGAAGTGCATATGGCATGTTGAAGTAATTGAATTATATGGGACTTGTCGAGGTGACCAAATCGTGTGCAAGACCATGAAATAACTAGTTATGCGTGGAATTGGTTATGAACATGTGTTTCTGGGGCTGTCTGGCAGGTGGATAGGCCTAATTACAGAGGAAGCTGTGGCAAAATTTTCAGAAAATATCAGAGTTTGTGAAAATTTGGGGTTGGCATATTGTGTTTTCAAAACCAAATGATTTCTTGATCCTCATTCGAGGACTAATGATTTTAAGTGGGGGAGGATGTAAAGACCCGTAAATTTTGTATGTCTAAAATAATTCCCAAATAGGTCCCTGTGTTGTTATAATCGTAGAAATTCTTAAAAATGGTCATATTTTTAGTAAAAAGTATCCCAGAAATTAAAAGACTAAAGTTTTCAGAAATTGTGCATTATGCGACGCACTGTGCGATTGCATAACAAGTATGCGGACCACATAATGGTCGCATACCTGGAAAGTATCCTGTCCAAATTGAAGACAAGTATGCGGTCCGGAATGCGATCGCATTTTGGGTAAGCGGACCACATAGTTGTCACATTCTTGCCCCATGGTTTTTGGGAGGGAGGTTATGCGACGCACTATGCAATCACATAACAAGTATGCAGACCACATAGTGGACGCATACCTTGGCAGTGTGGTTCCCATTTTGTCCTATTTGAAGGCCAACTATGCGACATGAATGCGGACCGCATAGCAGGAATGCGATCGGGATTCCTTACCGCATTTCTATGTCAGGGCTCCTATTTTCTAAATATAAAACCCGACCCCCTGTTTTATAAAACACCCCATCCCTTCATTTTTAACGATTTTCTGACCAAAAATAGAGAGAGAAAAAGAGAGTTCTTGAGAGAAAAGGTTTCAACATCATCCAATTTGATTTTCCAAAATCACTCAAGCCCGAAAATTATCGAGTTATTGTCATCTTCTTCACTCAAAGAGGTAAGTCTTCACCCTATTTCCCCAATTTCTCATATTTTAGGTAAGAATAAACACACATAGGTTGGTTCTTGAAAATAAAAAGTTGAAATCTTGCATGCATGTGAGGTAAACCCAGTAATCTAGTAAAGGGGAAAACAAGTTTGGGTAATTATTCTCAAAAGCAGTTAGTAGTCTAAGGGGTCACATAGTGTTTGAGAAAATGCTGAATTGAGTACAAGATCCCTAATTCTAAGTGAAATATGTCACATTGTGGAATAGATTGACAGTGCTAGACGGTCCGGTGAATTGTGATAGAAAAAAATGGGATGACCCGAGGTATGTATGGCTAACTTTAATCTTCGTAGGGTCACCTTGTTGGTGTCAAAACATTCGATATGAGTTTCTTGCTGAGTATATGTGAATTGATTGTCCGGTTGTGTTGAGGTGTAAGATTTCATTCTCCGATTTTTTTAGTCGATTATCGTGATAATTCAAATTGTGAAAGGTGACTTCTATGTGATTACTCTATTATGTACAAGGTTCGTTAAATGCTTAAGTATGTTGGTATGAAAGAATGGTAACGAACTCAAATGTGTAAATGTATCTAAGTGATAAGGGCTGTGTAACAAGTGATGAAAGGGAGTTGTGAATTAATCTAATTGAACTAAATGACCAAGGAAATATCGTATATGACTCATTGTTGTCAAGTTTTATTGTGGCTTAACTTCATATGGATTGTTGGTTGTAATGAATTTGTATTCTTGTTGATGAGTATCTTTGTGGTTGAATTAATGGATGATAAAGACTATTGTGAACACATGATTGGTTGGGTGTTATGAAATTGTACTCCTGATGATATGAAACCTTGTGATTGAGTTGTGGGTTGTTATTGTTTGCCATAAAATGTGATGGTCCGATGGGATCGGGTTGCACTCCGCAACACAAAGTAATAAGGGTGGAGAGGTAACAAAGGTGTAGTGTAAATTGTACAGTGGGATCGGGTTGCACGCCGCAACACGAAGTAATAGGGTGGAGAGGTAACAAGGGTGGAGTGTAAATTATACGGTGGGATCGGGTTGCACGCCCCAACAGAATGTAATAAAGCTAAAATGTGATTGTCCGGTGGGATCGGGATTCACGCCGCGACAGGGAGTAATAAAGTTGGATAGTTGAGAAGGAACAAGAGCGGAATGTGATTGTGTTGAAATAACAATCTGTGAGGCTCTCAATTATATTTGTTTCTCTATCACCGTGCACTTTGTGTTGGTTCCTTTAACTGCTTTCTATCTATGCATATCTTGATTTTCCATTGAGTAAAGTTTGCTCATACATACTAGTACTATTCCACAGCAGTAACGTCCCTTTTTTCTGGGGGCGCTGCATCTTTTATATGGATGTAGGTGGGTCCATAGCAGGTAGCTCAGCTCGCCGTTAGTTGTGCCTCCTCCTCATCTTTCAGTAGTACTGGTGAGCCCCACTTTCTCCCGGGTCCGTGTGTAATTCATGCCATCTCTTTTGAGTATTTTATGTATTGTAAGGTATAGTCGGGGCCTTGTTGCCAGCAAGTATTGTATAAACTCCTAGTATTCGTAGAGGCTCCGTAGACAAGATGTGGGTGTATATATCTATTTTAGGTAGTAACTGTACGTATTCGGAATCGTGGTCCGTATTGGAAAGTTATGTATGTATTGTGTATGTTTTTGGGAATCAATTGTTGAAATGCTAAAAGAGAAATGAACTTAAGTTTGTAAATCCACGCTTAAACCCTAAGTTGCTATTTCATATGGAATATGGTGCATTGTATATATGGGGGAAACACATTGGGTAGGAAGGAAAATCCAGGTCCACTTGACCGGGTTCACCTGGTTAGGCGCCGATCTCGTCCCTCGATTTTGGGGCGTGACATTAGCTATGAGACAATATCTCACTCTGAGCCTCACTTTGGCCTACTCTGGCTGGAGTCGTGCAGAAGTAAATACAAATTAAATATATTTAGAGTATTGATTTGGCCTATTTAAGATAAACGTCTTGCGTAACTTTGTGTGGGATAATTACTCCCTAGGAGTTTCTCTATGTCTTATTATTTGTGCTATGTGAAATGATGTGTACATGAGGTGACGAGTTTGTACACATTATATGTGTGGTTTGTTTGCGGATTAGAACCTAGGCTATTAGTATTCCTTGAGTTGTGGTTGTTTTCTTTAGGAACATGCTTTACTGTCGAATATTCCATGCACTCTTATACTATTGTCATGTAATTGTGCAAGTTGTTGTTGAGCCGTGGGCTATATCTTGATGTGACTTTGAGATATTGTTACTTTTGTGGTATTGTGACACATGTGGGCTTGTTGTGTGAGTTGATTGTTGTTGTGTGGAGTATAAGGGTGGCGAGATTCACATGTAGTGACACAAGAGAGGTGTTTAATTATGCGCTTGTGGTAAGACATGGGTGACTTATGCGCGTGCGGAGACATAAGGGGAACATTTTTCTATGAAGCGTACGTGGCATCATAAGGGTGGCTTGTTGATGATAATATGTAACATTTTGTAGTGTTCCCTTGTTATGTTCATGTGTTGGAACGAGGATTGATGTTTTGGTCACATAATTTTTTCTCTTAAATGTTTCTACTGTGAATTTTCATGGGTTATTGGTTGATTTGATATGCTATCATATGTCCCACTGCGGTTTGGTAATTGCTTGGTAAAAATGAATTTTTGTACTAGTTGATGTTACATGTTCTTCAAGGTTCTTGATACTCATTTTGTTATGCTTTCTGTTGTCAGTTTTCTTTTATTATCTTGCACATGTTATTTGATTATTGGATGTCATGACTTCAACCTCGTCATTACTCCACCGAAGTTAATCTTGATACTTACTGGGTACCGATTGCGGTGTACTCATACTACACTTTTGCACAATCTCTGTGAAGATCCAGATGCCTCAAATCATGCTGGTCATTAGAGTGTTGTGCCCGAACTGTAGAAGACGTCAAGGTATACCTGTTGTTCTACTCCCAAGCCTCGGAGTAACCGTCTTAATTTATTACTTCTTGTGTATTCTGTGTATGCTTATCACTCAATATTACGAGGTTTTGGGACTAAGACTGTTATATTTCCGTTTTGGCTATGTTATGGCATTTCTTATGTAATATTGAAGTTATTATATTCTATTTGAACTCGTCATGTGATAGGTCTGCCTAATTTTAGGAATTGTGCCATCATGACCCTTGTGGTGGGATTTTGGGTCGTGATAAGTTGGTATCAGAGCCCTAGTTTGAAAATTTCTATGAGTTATGAGCAAATTTAGTAGAGTCTTGCGAATCAACATGGAGACGTTTGTACTTATATTCGAGAGGTTATGGAGCTAATAGGAAATTTCACTTATTTCATTCCTTTTTGTAGGAATTTATTGATTTTGGCATCTGAGGTT
>ML439576.1:0-80000 GCA_005239525.1 Nicotiana knightiana | reverse complement strand
TCCCTTAACTTCTAATACTTCAAACCCTCTTGGTACTTGGTATTCATGATATTAAATATTTTAACCACCACACTAACATGATTAACTAGCTTTGTAAGCTTTTCAAAGATGATTTCATTTATGAGCTTACATCAATTGACTTACGACATACTCTTACGTACGAAAAGATGTGGTGTAACATCATTCCCCGCTTTGGAACATTCGTCCTCAAATGTTGACTGATGCACTTATGAGTCTCATAACCTGTAGCTATTACATATACTTTATTATTGTCCGTTCTTTCTAGGAAATTGTTCTGAGAATAAATCCATAGGCCATGGCATTCCCCCTTTTAGGACTCGTTCTCACACCACCGACTTGTGGTCAAAATTTTTCCAATCTCATAACTATTTCTACCTTATGTCATGCAGCTTGTACGACTCTATCCTTATATGTGCTCCTATTTGACTGTTCTCTCCTTTGTCCTCCAGCTTTTAGCTAATCTCTAGGCCTCACTTATGGCTTTACTATATCTAGGTAGCTTATACTATACCACAACACTTACTTTGATTTATTATTACCATGTTTTCCTACCCAACTCCAGGTTACTCTCTCGGTGCTTATCCTATATGTATAAATTTAAGTACCATAATTCTTCCTCATTATTGTTCATCTTAATTATAACAACATAATATCATCTCACACGTTGTAACCTTTATCCATCTATTGTTGATTCAACTTAATGTTGTTCTATAATCTACCACTGGTAACTTGAAACCTGGTATGTAATAATTTTCACTAGGGCTCATGTCTCATCGGGAACATCTGCAGTTGTTTGCCTGATACACCTAAGAATCATACTAAATTCAATAAACATATGTTATAGCATCCTAACGTGATTCATCTCATGGGGGTATTCTAATCCCATGTAATTCATGAAATGACTTCTCTTTGAATTATTACACAATCAAAGGCCTGATTGTCATCCTCTTATCATTTATCACAATTACACTCTCATTCTACTACCATGGAAGCATACCATATTTTAAAAATGCCCCTAGTCTTAAACTCCTCTCAGTTCATTCAAGCTATACTTAGTTGTTTATAACTTACATAAACCATCAACTCTCTACTCGTCACCTTCTCACTCACCTTTTCCTTTCTCTACCATAATTTAGCTTGCGACCCGGACATATTTATTCATACTACTCGCAACCTTCCTTTAACTTGCTAGCACTATAGATTTTCTTATGTTACTCTGGAACTTCAAGAGAGATATCACATCGTCTCTATCTCTTCTTTACTGTCTTAACTAGACCTCTTGGTACTTGGAAACCATAGGCTAGAAGATATGTCATTGTTGACACCACTACCATTTGTGGATACTGAATCACGGCGCTTCTAGCCTTCTATTTGAAGTATGGACTATTCACAACCTTCTACACTTGAGTATATCTACCTTCTTTACCTTTACCTCTATTATAATTAAATATTGCAATTTATCATTTGTCGCTTTTATAACCTTCCAGATACATAGGTAGAATTCATGTCCACAATTTGAAGCTCTATTATAATACTTGCACATTTAGTGCATACACAATCCGGTGAGAGCTTTATACTTTCTCCTCATGAGGCTGGTACATTTCCAACTAGATTTATTGTAGAGTCGTTATATAATATGGTCGTTGTACTATCTCTATCGTACCTCTAATATTAAGAGTGATTCTACAATGTCCTAAATCATGACTTCTATAATTATCTAGATCTAATAATCATAATCTTGATTTACATACCTGATGTAACTCTTTAGTTTCCTCTTCTCTCTTAGCCTTTAAGTAGGCTTAAGTAATCTTCCGATATGCGGCTGAGAGTATTAGTTATTGCTTTCTCTTTTAGTGGGCGCTATGGAACATCCATAATATTATCTTCTAACAATTCAATATTTTGTCCGTGAGGTGGACTTGATTCATTCTTTTAACTTATACCAGAGTCTGATATAGCTGTAGGAATGTCAACATATATGCTTCATGGATAATAATCCAAAATCTTAAGTGCATTCGTAATGTAACTAACTCTGGGTCATTGATCGAATAATTTCTTTCGTGCCTCCTCGACTTTCTTTAAAAGTAAGCAATTACTTTTCCTGGTCGTTCTGCCACTTGTTGCATGAATACTTGGCTTATCTTAGTGCCCACACCTATTTGAATTTCATGCAACTCATATGATCTCAAATATTACTTTTGATTTTACTTCCCGTCCCTTAGTCATATAGATGCCACTTTGTTATAAAGTACATACCATGTTGTAGTTAGACTGTTGTTACAAGATCATTTCTTCTTTATGTCACTATGCTTATGTTGAGGCCTTCTTCCTTATTTCCTCAGCTAGTCATTCGTTGTAGGCTTGTAGCACTTAGGGAAGATCCTATGACTCATGTAAAGCTGGGAGCTTTTTACATAGTATACCTGACGAAATTTTTGATGTACTTAATCACCTATAATTATCCTCAGTTACTTACCTCATGCCCTTATGCTCGTAGGGTTACTTCTGAACTAAACGTTTGACTATCTCCCAAGTGGCGCTCTCTTTTATTTCTGTAATACTTATACGATACCTTTAACTACCCCAACTCTTATCTGAATATTTCTCAAGGATTATGATGTTATATCTCTAAGGCTGAATTTCCTGTGCTGGTTTTCACTACGTTTATCTTGCATGGTCTACTGATTTATCTAAGACCTCTTGTTGATCTCCCTGGCTTATTCCACCATTTTGGGTTACTCTTACCCCAACTAGATCCTGATAGCCCATCATTATCTTAAACTATATATGTTAGGTTCCATGGGGCATAACTAAGATAGGTGTGGCCAATTGTACATACCCTTATTATTGTCGAAAGTAAACTCAGAGTACTTGTATTTCTCTACCTGAATAGTAAACATTAATAATTTTCACTAACAGGGTACCTCATACCCTCCTTTACCTTGCTTCAATTACATGTTAAAACTTAAATTTTTACCATATGATATCCCCATGGCCAGATATCCCCGGGGTGTATTTGATATTCCCATATTAGTGTCTTAATCTGGAAATTTTCACATCTGGTATGCACGAACTTATATGGCCTCAAACATGGCCACGTCGTCAAGAACTCTCTCTCTATTAGTGCCCTTACTTGTTGCTATATTATCCCTCTGGCTAGCTGTAATTTTTTCTAAGTGAAAGCATCTATATATCATTAGCAAACAAAAGTCTTGTCTCGAACTCTTATGACTCAACTTTATAGCACGATTTTGAATTGAAAGAAGGGTGACTCCTAAATTCCTTGTAGCTTCTTGTTCATTTAAAATGGTGCACGACACATCTATAAACAAGGATCTACTCGACACAACTTCTATACTCCCTAGGATAGATATGCTCTGAACCAAGTTTGTCACGCCCCAGAGATGGGGAGGTGTGGCCGGCACCCGGTGCCATATTTGGCTCGAGCATATCACTCTGTTACTATGAACTCTGGACGGGTAACCCTCAACTTCGGCCGATGAGGCCATATTCTGAATCAAAATATCGTCTCTCTCATCTGAGGTGTAAACTTATCCAAAAGCTCATATATATATATATATATATATATATATATATATTGTGCAGGCTGATGAGGCCACCATAAACATCTACTGATATACAAAATATACACAACTCGCCTACAAGCCTCTAGAGATAATTGAATTGTACCATGGTCGGGACAAGGCCTCGACCTACCCATCAAATCTGTATATATAAAAAGGACTCCAAGGTCTAGACGTGGTAACTCCAAGGGAGTAGAGCTTACTAACCGAGTTGATGTTTGACTCTGTCTACTGGGAAGGTTTATTCAGCTGTCTATCAGGTCCTACAGACATGAAATGTAGCATCCCCAGCAAAACTAATGTCAATACAAAATAATGTACCGATTATGTAAGGCAACAAAATAATTGAAAGCTGAAGTTGAACTGAAAATATAATAACTGAAAGTAATTGGGATTCAAAGAAGATCTGATGATATGCTGAACTATAAACACTGACTCAACTCTCTCAATATAGTAAATAAAATAGTTACCCGACCCTATAATGCTCGGTGCATATAACTGTTGTGTCGTAGTAGGCTCGCTCATAGGCGCTCATGCATACTGGGATCTGTATCTTGGCCATTCTAAGCTCACTCATAAGCACTCGGCCACACTATCCTCGACATATAACTTACCATCTGATCAGAGGTTGTCCAATAGGGGCCTGCCCACCGATTATAGCTCGGTGGTGGTGAAAATACTATAATATAGTATATTCTCTCTCTACTCTCTTAGCTAAAAGAAGACTTGACTGAATAGAAAGTCCTAATAAGGGAGAATACTATAACTTATGACAGTGGGATCATATGAATAAATTCAGGAACACGAACATCTCCTTAAGTCTTGTTATCAAACACATGTAGGTACAAGATCATGAAAAAATGAAGGAAATATTTAGCCTTAACATACATTTACCTCGTTGAGTTCTTAATAGCTTTCAAGAAACTCTTCAAACAGCTCGACTAAATATACCATAGCATAAGGAGATTTAAAATTGGTGTTAAGTAAAGGCTAAGACTGTAAGTTAAGCTAGTAGCTCGGTTATGTAAATTAGGGAAGCATATCCCCTATAACAAGGTCATTCTAAAATACCATATACTAACATCCCAACAACACCAATTAATCTACACAATAACAAGTGCACAAACGTCACACGCAAAATTGTTATTTAACACGACCAGCGGCAAGCTTGGATTGGAACCAAACCCAACGTTTTTTCACATATCCCGTGTACTTACAACACCAAAAATTGGTCCATAACATATAAATATATATATATATATTGACATGACCTTCCAACTTTATATCAATCATAAAAGAAATATCAAGCAGCCCAACAAGAAAAAATAACAACATGAACAACTTCTAGGTATTGTGTGGTTACTTCTTCGCCTATTTAAAACATCTTCAATATACTCAACAAATTGACAATCATAAAAATAATAAGAACTATCACCAAGATAGTCACCATGATTTCCATCAATATGAAGTCATATATACAACTCCAAAATAGTCCAATAGGAGACAACAATTTCTTATACAACTTCAAGTTCTATCTTATAACTTTTCATCCAAATAAATTAACCAACACACAGATAAGATCAATCCCAATAAATAGGGTGTTATACATACATTAAATAATCTGGAAAAACTCTAACCAAAGCTTCCCTTAGCTTACAAGCATCCTTAATCACATCACAACACCATAGAGGCTCACTTCTTCACTTAGGCTAACTTTTGAGGTCAGGTTTATGTAAGAAACCATTGGATTGGACTTGGAACCCTTGAGAACTATTAGAGATGTGTTGATATAGTTTGGGAACTGTCCTTGGTCAAAAATTACATAAAATAAGCCGTCCAAGCCCTTTGAAATGTTATAGGGTTGTCCACCGGCTAAGTGTGTCCCATTGAGAGCTGCTTGTGCTTTCTCGCGAAAATGTGAATATATCTCTATTCCAATGTTGTATTGATAAACGGTTTAATGCTTTAGAACCTAGACTCGTAGATATTAAATTTGGTAGGTGGATAATCCCCTATATCTAAGTATATTGGGAGAAAGGCTCATCTACATTTGACCTAATTTTTCACACATTTATGAATGCAACTTCTGATGACCTTTCCCAACTTTTGTTACGCGACTCGCGTGACTTCAAAACATGACACACTACTATCATACAACTAAACTATATAATAAGATAATCTCCTTATGATGTTAAGAACCTTAGTCTCACCCCAAAAGTGCATGTTATAACATTCCCAAATTATCGACTTTCGAGGAAATATATTTTCTTAAATTCGTTTAGCTTCTAAGACTTCAAACCCTCTTGGTACTTGGTATTCATGATCTTAAATATTGGTAACCTCCATGTTAAAATAATTAAATAACTTTCTAAGATTTTTAAAGATGATTTCATTTCTGAGCTAAGTCAATTGACTTACGACCTACTATTACGTATGAAATCATGGGGTATAACAAATTAACCCCTGATTATGTGGGAATCGTCATTATTAATCCATCAGTTATATGTCAGTTATGTAACATATAATAAATGCAATAAATAACAATAGCGAGTATGATCTCAACAAGGAAATTCGTTACGAATAAGATTACTATTTAACCCCCTATTTTTTACATTATATCCCCATTTGAAGACTATTCACTTGCTCTCAAAATCTCATTGTAAAATCTCAGCGTTCTATTTCTTGCAATTCAATATTGTGTTTAATTTATAGGAAATAAGGGCTATTGACACCAATAAAATTTATATTTTCTTTTATCTCTCAGTTATTTTGCTCAATTAGTGTCTCAAAATATAAAATTAATTGTTTTGATCATAAAAACTATTCTTTGGGTTAAGCGTGTTTGATGACTGTCGGATTTTGTACCTACCGGGAAACACCATATCAAATTTCACAAACTTTTCAACTTAAACTTCAAATATTATTTTTTTTAAACTTTAACTCAAAATAACTGATGACCCGATAGGTCATTTATAGGTTACCCTTTATATTTGTGTTATGAGACCTCAACTAGCTCCATTTAGCCTTCCATGATTTGTGTACACAGTCTGTGTCATTTTTCCAGAAACTTATGAAAATATGAAATATTTGCGTTAAAACTCATTTGAGTTGACTATGGTCAACTCTTTGTGTAAATGGACTCGGATCGATATTTTGACGGTCCCGATGGGTCCGTATCATTATTTGGACTTGGATGTATGCCTCGAATAAGATTCAGAAGTCCCTAACTTGATTTAACGTAATTTGTTGAAAACTAGCAATTTAAAGGTTTAAACAATTCCTATGTTTGACCATAGGTTGACTCTTCTGCTACTGGGTTCAAATTTCTCTTCTAGAACTTGGTATCGGTTCAATTAAGTTTATGACTTGTTTAAAAAATTTGATGCAAAACGAAGTTCATTTTACATGATTTGGATGTCCGGTTGTAAAGTTTCATGTTCTTGAGTTTCCTTAAGAATATCATTCATTTATATTTCTGATTCGTAATTCTAGGTGTTTTTTTTTTATATTTCCATCGTGCGAGCAAATTTGTACGATGTTATTACACTTGCGTGCATGCTTGGTTTGGATCCCGAGGGGCTCGAGTGAGTTTCGGATAGGCTACGAACCATTTGAACTTAGAAAGAATTGCTGGTTTTGTTTACTACTGATATCTGGTGTGTTCTTTTTCGCGATCACAAAGATACTCTTGCGATCGCGAAGAGTTATCTGGGTTGGAAAGGTTTTTCCTCTACGCGAACGCAAAGCCATGGTGGCATCACCCTTCGCGAACACGGCCAGCACTATGCGAACACGATGAGTAAGGGGCCTGTGAGGGGGATTAGAGGTTTGTTCTACGCGAACACGACTAAAGGCTCGTGAACGCGTTGACCGGGGGGGACAAACCATCCTGAATGCACGCATCCCCTTGCGAACAGGAAGACCTTTGGCCGTTGCTGCTTTGCGATTGCGTCAAGTGTCTCGCAAACACGATGAACACCTGACACACAGACTTTAAAATCATCCAAACACGGCATGTCACCCATTTTTCACCATCTTCTCATTAGAATTTTGCCTAGAGGCGATTTTAAAGAGAAACTTCATCACTATTGCATAGGTTAATGTACTTTAACTTGTTTCCTTTCACTTCGATCAACACCCATTAACTTCTAACCTTTATCTATGCTCTTTCGTGGTAGAAAATTAGGGATTTTGGAAGAATTGTGGGGGTTTTGTAAAATTGAGACTTATACCTTAAATTGAGGTTGGATTTTGAAACTAATTTCATAATCGAGCTCATGCTGTGTAACGACCCGACCAGTCGCCCCATTTCCCCTATTTCTGCTTTATCATTTTTTGCTTAGCCTATATATGTTGTGTTGGGTCGGTTGGTTCGGGTTTATAGTGGTCGTGGTGAGAACTGGGAGTTGACTTATTGGTAAACGACCTCGGAATGCGTATTTTATGTCTCGGATAGCTTCGTTAGGTGATATGGGACTTAGGAGTCTGTTCGGAATGAAGTTTTGACGTCCGGTGTAGAATTAGGCTTGAATTGGCGAAAGTTAGTTTTTGGCGATTTCCGGTCGGAAGTGGAAAATAGACTATCGGGGTCGGAATGGAATTCCGGAAGTTGGAGCAAGTTGTCATTTTGGATATGTGTGGAAATTTTCAGGTCAATCGGATGTGTTTTGGTTGGTTTCGGCATCATTGGCGAATTTAGAAGTTTCAAAGTTCATATGCTTTAATTTGATGTAATTTTGGTGTTTTCGCATTGTTTTTGGTATTTCAAAAGCTCGACTAAGTTTGAATGATGTTATGGGGTGGGTTGATAGGATTGGTTGAGGCCCCGGGGGTCTCGAGTGTATTTCAGACGCTCAAACATGCATTTTATGTCTTAAGGAGTCTACTATTTTTCTGGTGTTTGAGCAGCAGGGGTTTCTTCAATGCGATTGCGTGAGTTCATCCGCAATCGCGTAGAGTAAATTTTGAGGCAGGGAATTTTGTTTTATGTGATCGTGTAATAAGGTTTGCGATCGCATAGGTTGGGCAGCTAAAGCAGTGCGGTCGCGTGGCCCTTTGTGCGATCGCATATTTGAGCTATGAGAATGCGTGTGTTGGTATGAGAACGCGTACAGTGGTCTGGATTGTGCATTACTATCGCGTGGCTGGAGACGCGATTGCACTGAAGGAAATATTAGTGCTCGGCAAAATGTTTTAAAAGGCCATCTTTGCGAATTGAGTCCATTTTTCCTCCATTATTAAACGGATTTGAGCTCTTTGAGATGGGTTTGAAGAGGTAATCGAAAATAACTTGTAGGTAAGATTTTGGACTTCATAACTCGATTCTATGTTGTTTTTTAAGTAATTAAATGGGAAATTTGTTGAATTTAAACACAAAATTGGGGAGATTAGGTGCATGAGAATTGGAAATGTCTTTTGATAATTTGAGTGGGCAATTGTGGTCCGATTTTGGTGTTCTTGGTATGTATAGAATCATGAAAGGATGAGGATTCTAGTGATGTAAATTGTATCAAATTCCATGACGTGGGCCCGGGGCTCGGGTTTTTCAAAATTTTGAGAATTGTGTCTAAATTGATAGTTTTTGAGGGGCAAGATCATCGCGGATTAGTGTTGTGGCACGGTAGAGGTAAGTAATGGCTATAAATCTTGTCATGAGGGTATGAAACCACGGACTTCGTATTTGTCACTGTTTTTAGAATGGCACGTGTCGGATGACAAGTATGTGGCGTGCACTTATTTTTGGATTGGACTTGGTCCTCTCCGCGGCAACTATTTGATTGCATATTTTACTCTAAATCGTCTGTTAAATGGTGTTCTAAAATTATTGCTATATTTGGGCTATAATCCATTTTTGGGGCCTCGTGCCGATTTGTTTAGACCCCTTGGGGGATTTTCTTTTTACTGCTATTTTCCTCACTGTGTTGACTTATGATTTACACTCAGTCATGTTATGTTTAATTGATTACAAAACTCAGCCTTGAGGACGAGGGCCTGATTGTCAGGATATGATATGCCACGAGGTGGCTTGATATTAGGGCTTGGTCTGAAGGAGTCCCTCCGGAGTCTGTACACACCCCTAGTGAGCTCAAGTACCTACTGAGTGCGAGTGCCGAGTGACGAGTGACTTGGAGGCAAGAGTGACAGTAAGGTTGCCCGAGGGGCTGATATTGAGTGGCTGTGAGGTATGCTGAGTGATGTTCTGCCCGAGGGGTGATTTATGATTCATGTTTTTGCCCGAGGGGCTATTTATGACATATTTAATTTTACACTAAATTGTTCAGGTGTTTTTATTTCTGAAATTGTTGGAAAACACATTTTTCAAATGATTTTACTAAAGTTGGCTTTTAAGGCATGATGATTCCATATGTATATATGTATATACTGTTGGAAAGAAAGGATGTGCATATTGTAAACTGATTACTTGATTTTATGTGTTTCTTACTGCTTAGACTTGATTTATTTCCATTACTACTTAGTTGGTGTACTCACATTACTCCCTGCGCCCCTTTGTGCAGATACAGGTGTTGATACCGAGCGTTAGCCATCTATTCCGTGCGGAGCCGGAGTTCGGGACATAGAGGTAGTTGTTCAGCGTCTACAACATCTTTGTTTTCCCTTCTTCTGTTGTACCTAGTTATTCGTCCCGAGGTTTTCTATTATAATAGTAGACTTTTTGGTATATTCCCTAGATGCTCATGACATGTTGACTCCGGGTCTTGGGAGTAGTTTTAGACTGTTTAACTATTTGTTTTCCTTAATAGATTCAGTAATTTATTTATGTTTATGAAATATTCAAAGTGAGTTGGGAATTTGGAGAGGAACTATAAATATGTGATTGTTGGCTACCCTAGTTCCACGATAGGCGCCATCACAGTCGGTTTAGTATTTGGGGTCGTGACAAGTTGGTATCAGAGCCTAGGTTACATAGGACTCAATAATCATGAGCAGGTTTAGTAGAGGCTACGGAACCCTTAGGAACAATCTCATTTTTCTTGAATTCTGTCGTGCCATTTTGTTGATTATAGAAATCTAAACTTCTATTGTTTCCTTCTCCCAAAGATGGTGAGGAGTCGCGCTACCGATCAGGGTGATCAGCTACCAACTACACCAGGGAGAGGTCGAGGTCGTGGTAGAGGTAGGGGTCAGCCCGTGCGGCAGCCATGGCAGTGCCAATTGATCCCCCTACTGTTCTGTATCATATTACCGCCGCAGATGCTCCAGTGGGACAGGTTCAGGCACCGACAGTGCCTATTGTTATTTCGGGTCATCAGGAGACCTTGGCTCAGATCTTGACTATGTGTACCACCCTTGCTCAAGCAGTTGCCGCTACTTCTCAGGCTGAGGGACGCAGTCAAACTCCAGTTGCCCGGACACTTGAGCAGGTTACTCAGGGGCATCAAACATCAGAGGAGGTTCCAGCCAAGCCGGTTTCTCCAGTTCGGCACTTCCTGGTTCCGGTTATGCCAGAGGACGAGCAGCGTAGACTAGAGAGGTTTAGTAGACTTCAACCTCCGACATTTAGTGGTGCTAAGGGCGAGGACAACCAGGGGTTTCTGGATTTCGGAGGATGTTGCGTACTACTGGGATTTTGGAGACCAGTAGGGTCTCGTTTGCTACTTTTCAGTTTTATGGTGCTGCTTTCACTAGGTGGGAGTGTTATGAGAGGCGAAGGCCTGTTGGTTCAGCACCCCTCACCTAGCAGCACTTCTCCACTATCTTCTTGGAGAAGTATGTACCTAGTCTCACAAGGAGGAGCAGTGCATGCATTTTTAGCAGCTGCGTCAGGGGGAGCTATCAGTGATGCAGTATGAGATGCGGTTTTCGGAGTTGGCTCGTCATACCACCGAGTTAGTCCCTATTAATAGGGAGAGGATTAGGAGGTTCGTGGATGGCCTCACTTATCAGCTCCACATTTTCGTGAATCGGAGAGATTATCAGATGCTACATTCGAGCAGGTTGTTGATATTGCTCGAGCTGTTGAGTCGGTTCGCCGCCAGGAGCGGGAGGATAGGGAGGCCAAGAGGCCTCATGCATCAGGTGGTTCTAGTGGTGCTCCTTCCAGGGGGCAGTTTGAGCATGGTAGAGGCCGTTCATTCAGGCCTCCTCAGTCAGTCCGCCCAGCCTATAGTGGTGCATCTTCGGAGCATGTTCCCCGCGGTTCTCAGCAAGGACAATCTTCATTCGGTGCTCTCCCAGCCCAGAGTGCAGCTCGAGCACCACCAGTTCAGAGTTCCTATATGCATGATTCTTCTAGTGGCCATTCTAGTGCCAAAGGTTTCTATCAGACCTCGTCTCCAACTCCAGGGAGTTGCTTTGAGTGCCGCCAGTTTGGGCACATATGGAGGAATTGTCCACGTCGTCGTGGTGGTTCTTCTCAGCAGAGGGGCCAGCCCTCGACTTCAGCTCCAACTACTTCATCACCCGCCCAGCCAGCCCAGGGTGGTAGTCAGTCACCTAGAGGCCTCTCTAGGGGGGAAGGTCGAGCAGGTGGAGGTTAGGCTCGTATGCATGCGTTTCCAGCTAGGCCATATTCTATGGCCTCCGATGTAGTGATCGCATGTATTCTCAGTCTGTCGCCGAGATGCTTTGGCTTTATTTGACCCTGGTTCTATATATTCCTATGTTTCATCATATTTTCCCTATTTTCTAGATTTGCCCCGTGAGTCTTTAGTTACGTTTGTTCATGTGTCGACTATGGTGGGCGATACAATTGTTGTGGATCATGTGTATCTGCCGTGTGTGATATCTATTGGGGGTCTGGAGACCCGAGTGGACCTACTATTACTCAGCATGGTTGATTTTGATGTGATTTTGGGCATGGATTGGTTATCTCTATGTCATGTTGTTCTTGATTGTCACGCTAAGACCGTGACCTAAGCTATTCCAGGATGTCTGAGGGTAGAGTGGAGAGGTTCTTCTGAGTATGTGCCTATCAGGGTGATTTCCTACCTGAAGGCTTGGCGCACGGTTGAGAAGAGGTGTTTATCTTGTCTGGATTTTGTGAGGGATGTCAGTAGTGAGACTCCCGCTATTGATTTGGTTCCTGTGGTCCGTGACATTCCGGACGTGTTTCCTGCAGACCTGCCAGGCATGCCACCTGACAGAGACATTGATTTTGGTATTGACCTGGTGTGAGACACTCAGCCTATTTCTATTCCACCTTATCGTATGGCACCAACGGAGCTAACGTAATTAAAGGAGCAGCTTCAAGAACTCCTAGATAAGGGGTTCATTCGGCCTAAAGTGTCACCTTGAGGTGCACCAGTGTTGTTCGTGAAGAAGAATGATGGTTCTATGCTTATGTGTATTTATTATCGGCAGCTGAATAGGGTTACGGTGAAGAACCGGTATCCTTTGCCTCGTATAGATGACTTATTTAATCAGTTGTAGGGTGCCAGGGTATTTTCCAAGATTGACTTGTATTCCGGCTATCATCAGTTAAATATTCGGGGGCCAGACATTCCGAATACTGCTTTCAGGACTAGATATGGTCAATAAGAGTTTTTGGTTATGTCAGTCGAGCTGACCAATGCCACAACAACCTTTATGAACTTGATGCATTGTGTATTCCGGCCTTATTTATATTCTTTCGTTATCATGTTTATTGACGATATCTTGGTCTATTCCCAATCTCGGGAGGATCATATGCAGCATTTGAGAGTTGTGCTTTAGACCTTGAGGGAGAAGAGATTGTATGCGAAATTTTTGAAGTGTGAGTTCTGGCTTGATTCAGTGGCGTCCAGTGAGGGTATTCAGGTTGACCCAAAGAAGATAGAGGCAGTACAAGGCAAGCCTAAACCGTCATCAGCTACCGAGATTCGCAGTTTCCTTGGTTTGGCAGGGTACTCTCGCCATTTTGTAGAGGGTCATATATTGCAGCACCTATGACCAGGCTGACCCAAAAGGGTGCTCAGTTCAGGTGGACTGAGGAGTGTGAGGAGAACATTCAAAATCTCAAGTTGGCTTTGACTACAGCTCAGGTATTGGTTTTGTCTACGAGTTCAGGTTCTAATACAGCTTATTGTGACGCCTCGAGAGTTGGCCTTGAAGCAGTTTTGATGTAGGATGGTAGGGTGATTTCCTACGCATCCAGACACTTGAAGGTGCACCATAAGAATTATCCAGTGCACGATCTTGAGCTAGAAAATATTGTCCATGCCTTGATGATTTGGCGTCATTATTTGTATGGAGTGCATTGTGAGATTTTCACTGATCACCGTAGTTTGCAGCATCTGCTTAAGCAGAAAGATCTGAATTTTTGTCAGAGGAGGTGGTTGGAGATTCTCAAGGATTATGACCTCACTATTTTATATCATCCGGGGAAGGCCAATGTAGTGGCCGATGCCCTGAGTCGCAGAGCAGAGAGTTTGGGGAGTCTAGCCTACCTTCCAATAGCAGAGAGGCCATTAGCACTTGATTTTCAGGCTTTAGCCGGCCAGTTGGTGAGATGGGATGTATCAGAGCCCCCGTGGGTGTTGGCTTGTGTAGCCTCTAGGTGTTCTCTTTATGATCATATTAGAGCAGGCCAGTATGATGACCCACATATGCTTTTTCTTCAGAATAGGGTCCATCGCGATGATGCCAGGGATGTGGTTATAGGTGATGATGGGTTCATGAGGATGCAGTGCCGGATTTTCGTGCCCAATGTGGATGGACTTCGAGATTTGATTATAGTTGAGGACCATAATTCACAGTACTCCATCCATCCGGGTGCCGCAAAGATGTATCAGGATCTGAGACAACATTACTGGAGGAGGCGTATGAAGAGGAATATTGTGGAGTTCATGGCTCGGTGTCTCAACTGTCAGCAGGTCAAGTATGAGCACGAGAGACCGGGTGGATTGCTTCAGATATTTGATATTCCGGAGTGGAAGTGGGAGCGAATCACCATGGACTTTGTAGTTGGGCTCCCACGGACTTCGAGGAGGTGTGATGCAATATGGTTTATTGGGGATCTGCTGACCAAGACCGCACATTTCATTCCTGGTTGTACTACTTATTCTTCGGAGCGGTTAGCTGAGATTTATATCAGGGAGATTGTCTGATTGAATGGGGATCTAGTTTCTATCATTTTTGACAGAGGTACTCAGTTCACATCTCAGTATTAGAGGGCCGTGCATAGGGAGTTAGGTCCTCAAGTTGAGTTAAGCGTACTATTCAAATTTTGGAGGATATGTTGTGTGCCTGTGTCATTGATTTTGGGGGTTCATAGGACCAGTTTCTGCCACTCGCGGAGTTTGCATATATTAATAGTTATTAGTCAAGTATCCAGATGGCTTCGTATGAGACTTTATATGGTAGGAGGTGCAGATCTCCGGTTGGATGGTTCGAGCGGCGCGAGGCTGGGTTATTGGGAACAAACTTGGTTCAGGATGCGTTGGGTAAGGCGAAGTTGATTTAGGAGTGGCTTCGCACCATGCAGTCTAGGCAGAAGAGTTATGCGGACCGGAAGGTCCAAGATGCGTCTTTCATGGTTGGGGAGAAGGTGCTGCAGAAGTGTCACCCATGAAGGGTGTTTTGAGGTTCGAGAAGAGGGGAAACTGAGTCCCACGTTCATTGGGCCATTTGAGGTGCTTTAGAGGATTGGAGAGCTGGCATATAGACTTGCCTTGCGTCCCAACTTATCGAGTATTCATCCGGTGTTCCATGTTTCGATTCTCCGGAAGTATGTTGGCGATCCGTCTCATGTTTTGGACTTCAGCATGGTTCAGCTCGAGGGTGATATGTCATATAAGGTAGAGCCACTGGCTATATTGGGTCGTCAGGTCAAAAAGTTGAGGTCTAATGAGATAGCTTAAGTGAAGGTTCAGTGGAGAGGGTAGCCGGTGGAGGATGCCACCTAGGAGATCGAGCGGGAGATGCGGAGCAGATATCCTCACTTATTCGAGACTCCATGTATGTTTCTAGACCCGTTCGAGGATGAGCGTTTGTTGAAGAGGGGGAGGATGTAACGACCTATAAAGAAACGTAAAATTTCAAGTCTAAACAAATACCCGAATGGGCCCCCACGTGGTTATAACTGTAGAAATTCTTAAAAGAGACCCTTGTGGAGTAAAAAGTACCCCGGAACATAAAAGATAAAATTTTCAAGAATTGCACAGATCCACGGTCCACTATGCGATTGCAGATCAGATATGCAGACCGCATAGTGGTCGCATACCTGGACAGCCCTCTGTCCAATTTGACGACAACTATGCACCCAAGATGCGATTGCATTTTGGGAATGCGGACCGAGTTGCATCCTTGCACCTCCATTTTTGCGGAGGAGGTTATGCGATGCACTATGCGATTGCATAACAGGTATGCGGACCGCATAGTGGTGGCATACCTGGGCAGTCTGGTTCCCATTTCGGCCCATTTGAGGGCCATTTATGGGACAGGAATGCGGGCAGCATAGCAGGAATGCGATCGCATTCCTAACTGCATTTCCTACTTCGGGCTTTTAATTTCTAAGTTTTATACCCGACCCCAGCTGAATAAAACACTTACCCCTTTCATTTTAACGGGTATCAGAACAAAATAGAGAGACTGGAGAGTGAGTTTAGTGAGACAAAGTCTTCTTCTTCATCAAATTGGTCCATCATCTCTACTCAGGCCCGGAAATTATCGATTAATCTTCATCTTTTTCACCATAAGAGGTAAGTCCTCACCCCATTTCCATTCAATTCTCAGTTTTTGGTTAAAAATGGAACACACATGAATTGGCTCTTGAAGATAAAAGCTAAGACTTGCATGCATGTTCATGATTTGTCCTAATCTAGCAAATGGGTGTAAGTTAGAGTAACCTTCCACTAAAAAGGGGATTAATTAATCAAAGCGATCACATAGTGTTTGATAAAATGCCCAAATGAGTTCATGATTTCTAATTCTATGTCTAAACATGGAATCTTGTAAATTAGATTGGAGGCGATAGAAGGTTCGGTGGGTTGAGAATAGATATTAAAGGGGAATTTTCATTTGAGGTATGTATGGCTAACTTTAATCTTCGTAGAGTCACCTTGTTGGTGTCCGAGCATTCAGTATGAGTTTTTTGCTTATGCATATGTGAATCGATTTTTCTAATGTGTTTAGGCGTAAGATTCTGTTCTCTGATTGTCCTAGTTGACTACCATGCTACCATGCTATAAGAGATTGTGAAAAGGTGATTATTTGTGCTTATTCGATCATGTGAAAAGTTCATTAAATGTTGAATACATCGGTGTGAGAGAATGTGCTGCAAAAACGAAAGAAATGATAACAAATCAAATAGTTGAATGTAACTAAGTGCTAAATGTTGTCTTAGCAAGTAATGGAAAGGAAATGTGGATTTACCAAATTGAACTATATGTTGATGGTATGCCGTATATGACTCACTGTTTGGTAAAGATTAATGTGGACTTGATTTCACATGGTTATTTGGTTGTTACGAATGTATGTTCTTGATGATGAAAACCCTTGTAATTGAAGCCCGTGCGACAGAGTTTAAAGTCCTTAAGCAGGGCAACATGAGTGTGTGGGAGTATCATATGGAGTTCGTGCACTTTTCCAATTACGATTTTCACATGGTGTCTACTATGGAGGCTAGAGTTCGCCGGTTTGCTCAGGGCCTTGGTCCCTTGGTTATTAATGAAGTTGCTACAACTTCTCTGCATTCGGATATGAACTACAGGAAGATTGTGGGATTTTCCCAAGCTTAGAAATTAAAGATAAGAATGGAGAGGGAGAGTAGTAGTAGGGCCCGGTCACCGGGCGACCTTGGGAGTTCTGTTTGAGGAGGGAGATTAGCCCTTGGGAGAGGGTCATCAGGTCCATCTTAGTTATATGCTCAATCCTCAGTCAATGCGCCGCTATCAGGGCACGGTTATCAGCAGGGAGGTCGCGTTGGACCAGGTTAAGACAACAGGAGGTTCCATCAGTCGGGTCATCCAGGTGGGAGGTTCCAGCAGCAGCAGAGAGCCCCATGCCCTATGTGCGGGAGGTTTCATTCTGAGCCCTTTTAGTTGGACATACCGGCATGCTATACGTGTGGAGTGAGAGGCCATGTTCAGCGAGATTGTCGTGCACCCAGACATGGCACGGGTAGGGTCACTGCTCAGCCATCCAGTTCTTCAGCCGCTACATCTTCAACACGCCCACCAGCCCGCGGCCCTCCAGCTCCAGAGTGCGGTGCAGCTAGGGGTGGAGCCCGGGGTCAAGGGGAACCCAGTCGGTTCTATGCTTTGGGTGGTCGCCAGAGTGCAGAGGCTTCTCCAGATGTTTTCATAGGTATTGTGACTGTTCAGTCACATGATGTTTATTCTCTTATTGATCCCGAGTCTTATTTGTCATATGTTACTCCCTTTATTGCTCCAAGTTTTGGGATAGAACCCGAACATCATCACGAGCCGTTCTCTGTGTCGATTACGGTTGGTGATTCTATTACGACCATGCGAGTCTATAGAAATTGTGTTGTCATGGTGAGCACCTGGGATACCACGGCCGATCTTATTGAGTTAGAAATTGTAGATTTTGAAGTAATTATGGGGATGGATTGGCTCTATTCGTGCTTTGCTAAATCGACTACCAAACCAGAATTATGAGGCTCTAGTTTCCTAATGAATCAGTTATCGTGTAGGAGGGGAATAAGTTTTTGCATCTACCATTTGGTCCGGGTTGCTGACACCACTTCAGAGGTGCCTGCACCTAAATCTGCTGTTGTGAATGAATTTCCTGAAGTATTTCCGGACGAGCTTCCTGGGATTCCACCAGATAGAGAGATCGATTTCGGGATTGATGTATTACCAGATACGCATCCAATATCTATTCCACCCTACCGAATGGAGCCAGCAGAATTGAGAGAGTTAAAAGAACAATTGAAAGATCTATTAGAAAATGGTTTCATTCGGCCAAGTGTGTCACCTTAGGATGCACCGGTTCTTTTTTTCAGAAAGAAAGACGGATCGCTTCGGATGTGTATTGATTATCGGCAGCTCAACAAGGTCACCACCAAAAACAAATACCCATTGCCTCGGATAGATAATTTGTTCGACCAGTTGCAAGGTGCTAAGTTCTTTCAAAGATTGATTTGCGGTCCGAGTATCACCAGTTAAAGATCAGGGAGCAGTATATTCCCAAGACTGCCTTCAGGACTCGATATGGTCATTTTGAATTTCTGGTAATGTCTGTTGGGCTATCCAACGCCCCAGCAGCTTTTAGGGATCTTATGAATCGGGTTTTCAAAGCGTTTCTTGACTCCTTTGTGATTGTCTTCATTGACGATATCCTTGTTTATTTGCGAAGTCAGGAAGATCATGCTAATCACCTCAGGGCAGTTTTGCAGACTCTTCATCAGCACCCGTGGTATGCAAAGTTCTTAAAGTGTGAGTTTTGGCTAGAATCAGTCACCTTTTTGGGCCATGTTGTTCCCACGGACGGGATTCAGGTTGATCCCCAAAAGATTGCAGTGGTAAAGGATTGACCTAGACCAACAACCCCGACAGAGATTCGTAGTTTCTTAGGTTTGGCTGGCTATTATCGAAGGTTCGTGGAGGGATTCTCTAGCCTCGCCTCCCCATTGACTAAGCTGACGCAGAAAGTGTTTAAGTTTCAGTGGTCCGATGCTTGTGAAAAGAGTTTTCAAGAATTGAAACCAAGATTGACTTCGGCGCCAGTGTTGAGCTTGCCAGATGGTTCAGAAGGGTTTGTGGTATATTGTGATGCTTCAAGGGTTGGTTTGGGGTGTGTATTCATGCAATGTGGTAAGGTAATAACATATTCTTCTAGGCAGCTCAAGAATCACAAGAAGAATTACCCGACACATGATTTGGAGCTCGTGGCGGTTGTGTTTGCATTGAAGATCTGGCGGCATTATCTTTATGGGGTCCATGTGGACGTGTTCACAGACCACAAGAGCGTTATGTATTTATTCAAACAGAAAGAGTTGAACTTAAGGCAGCAGAGGTGGTTAGAATTGCTCAATTACTATGATATGAATATTTTGTACCATCCAGGAAAGGCGAATGTGGTAGTCGAGGCTCTTAGTCGGAAATCCATAGGTAGCTTGGATCATTTGGAAGCAGATCAGAGGCCTTTGGCTCGGGAGGTTTATCAGTTGGCCAGTCTGGGGTATGTCTTTCGGCCTCAGATGAAGGGAATGTCGTGGTGCGTAATAGAGAGGAGTCTTCGCTTGTAGCGGAAGTCAAGGTAAAGCAATTAAGGGATCCAGCATTGTCACAGTTCAGAGAAACAATTCTGAATCACAAAACTACAACATTTTCACTCGTCAATGATGATGGTATTTTGCGGTGCCAAGGGAAGTTATGTGTTCCGGATGTAGATGATCTTCGGGAGAGAGTTATGGTAAAGGCTCACAATTCTAGGTATTCCGTACACCCAGGTTATACGAAGATGTATCACGATCTTGAGGAGATTTATTGGTGGAATAGTATGAAGAAGGGATTGGCGGACTTTGTGGCTAGGTGTCCATATTATCAGCAAGTGAAGGCCGAGCTTCAGAGGCCTGGTGGGTTGGCACAACTTATGGAAATACCGAAGTAGAAATGGGAAATAATCAATATGGACTTTGTGCTGTGGATACCTCGCACTCTGCGTTGATTTGACTCAGTTTGGGTAATAGTGGATCGACTCACGAAGTTGGCGCATTTCTTGCCAGTCATGTCCACCAATACTGCAGAGCAGTACGCTCAGTTGTATATCAAATAAATATTCAGGCTCCATGGCACTCCAGTATCTATTATCTCGGATTGAGGGGCCCAGTTAACAGCTAACTTTTGGAAGAAATTTCAGCAAGGTTTCGATAAGCAGGTAAATCTCAACATAGCTTTCCACCTGCAAACGAACGGTCAGGAAGAGCGGATCATTCAGACGCTTGAAGATATGTTACGGGCTTGTGTATTAGATTTCAAGGGTAGCTGGGATGATCACTTGCCGCTTATAGTATTTGCTTATAATAACAGTTTCCATGCTAGTATTCAGATGGCCCCATTTGAGACATAGTACGGAAGGAGGTGTAGGTCTCCGATTGAATGGTTCGAGGATGGTGAGGCGGAACTTTTAGGACCGGATCTTGTGCACCAAGCTATGGAAAACATTAGAGTCATTTAGGAGAGGATGAAGACTGCTCAGAGTCTTTAGAAATCCTATGCGGATGTTCATCGAAGAGATTTGGAGTTTCAAGTAGATGATTGGGTATTCTTGAAGGTATCTCCCATGAAAGGAGTGATGCGGTTTGGGAAGAAAAAGAAATTTAGCCCAAGGTATGTCAGGCCATATAGAATTGCTCAATTGATAGGGCCGGTGGCGTATAGGCTGGAAATGCCCACTGAGATATTATTAGTGCACCCGGTGTTTCATGTGTCCATGCTGAAGAAGGTAGTTGGAGATCCATCTGTCATTGTGTATTATTTGATTTTACTTAGTGTAAAGCTCGTTCGCACATACTAGTACTATTCCATGGTACTAATGTCCCTTTTTCTTGTAAAGCTCGTTCGCACATACTAGTACTATTCCATGGTACTAATGTCCCTTTTTCCTGGGGAGCTACATATTTTATATGGATGTATGTGGTTCTATAGCAGGTAGCTCGGTCCGCCGATAGTGGTGCCTTCCTTTCATCTCCTCAGTAGTTCTGGTGAGCCCCACTTCCTTTCTGGGTCGTGCACAGTCTATACCATCCTCTTTTGTATATTTTTATATGTTGAGGTATAATTGGGGCCTTGTTGCCGTCAAGGTTATATACTCTTCTCCGTATCTTTAGAGGCTCCATAGACATTTGTAATCACGATCCCGTATCGGGAATGTTGTATTTTAGAATGTATGTTTTGGGAAGATTAAATGTTAAAATGTTAAAAGAGGAAATTTGGCTTATGTTGTAAGCACATGCTTTGGTTCTATTTTGTTGTTTCACTTATAAATGTACATATGAACACAGGGAAATACGTTGGGTAAAAAAGGCAATCCAGGTCCGCTTGACCGGGGTTCATCCGGTTAGGAGCCGGTCTCGTCCCTCGGTTTTAGGGTGTGACAAACTTGGTATCAGAGCCTCATGTTTTAAAAGTGTCCTAGGATGTCTCGGAGCCGTGTCTAGCGGAGCCCTTCTTATCGGTGTGTTGTCGACCATATCTATAATTAGGGGGCTGCATGGACATTTAGGAAAGTACCCTTTTATTGCTACTCTATATCGTGCGATGTGGTGAAAGGTGAGGTTGTCTACACCTAACTCATGCATTGCTCCAATTTTCAATAAATGGCACCGAAGAAGAGAGCTCGACTCGCCTAGAGGCTAATGCCACCCCAAGAGAGGTCATAAATTCTCCAGCTAATGGTGCGGGTGCAAATGGTTTCATTCGGCCAAGTGTGTCACCTTACGGCGCACAGGTTCTTTTTGTCAGAAAGAAAGATGGATCGCTTCGGATGTGTATTGATTATCGGCAACTCAACAAGGTCACCATCAAAAACAAATACCTATTGCTTAGGATAGATGATTTGTTTGACTAGTTGCAAGGTGCTAAGTTCTTCTCAAAGATTGATTTCCGGTCCGGGTATCACCAGTTAAAGATCAGGGAGCAGTATATTCCTATGACTTCCTTCAGGACTCGATATGGTCACTTTCAATTACTGGTAATGTCTTTTGGGTAACCAACGCCCCAGCAGCTTTTAGGGATCTTATGAATCGGGTTTTCAAACCGTTTTTTGACTCCTTTATGATTGTCTTCATTAACGATATCCTTGTTTATTTGCAAAGTCAGGAAGATCATGCTAATCACCTCAGGGCAGTTCTGCTGACTCTTCATCAGCACCAGTTGTATGCAAAGTTTTCAAAGTGTGAGTTTTGGCTAGAATCAGTCACCTTTTTGTGTCATGTTGTTTCCAAGGAAGGGATTCAGGTTGATCCCCAAAAGATTGCAGCGGTAAAGGATTGTCCTAGACCAACAACCCCGACAGAGATTCGCAGTTTCTTATGTTTGGCTGGATATTATCGGAGGTTCGCAGTGGGATTCTCTAGCCTCGCCTCCCCATTGACTAAGCTGACACAGAAAGCGTTTAAATTTCAGTGGTCCAATGCTTGCAAAAAGAGTTTTCAAGAATTGAAACCAAGATTGACTTCGGCGCCATTGTTGACCTTGCCAGATGGTTCAGAAGGGTTTGTGGTGTATTGTGATGCTTCAAGGGTTGGTTTGGGGTGTGTGTTCAGACAATGTGGTAAGGTAATAACATAAGCTTCTAGGTAGCTCAAGAATCACGAGCAGAATTACTCGACGCATGATTTGGAGCTCGCGGCGGTTGTGTTTGCATTGAAGATCTAGCGGGCATTATCTTTATGGTGTCCATGTTGACGTGTTCACAGACCACAAGAGCCTTCTGTATTTATTCATACAGAAAGAGTTGAACATAAGGCTGCGGAGGTGGTTAGAATTGCTCAAGGATTATGATATGAATATTTTGTACCATCCAGGAAAGGCGATTGTGGTAGCCGACGCTCTTAGTCAGAAATCCATGGATAGGTTGGCTCATTTGGAAGCAGGTCAGAGGCCTTTGGCTCGGGAGGTTTATCAGTTGGCCAGTCTGGGTACGTCTTTCAGCCTCAGATGAAGGGAATGTCGTGGTGCGTAATGGAGCGGAGTCTTCGCTTGTAGCGGAAGTCAAGGGAAAACAATTCAAGGATCCAGCTTTGGCACACTTGAGAGAAGCAATTCTAAATCACAAGACTACAGCATTTTCACTCATCAATGATGACGGTACTTTGCGGTGCCAAGGGAGGCTATGTGTTCCGGATGTAGATGATCTTCGTGAGAGAGTTATGATAGAGGCTCACAATTCTAGGTATTCCGTACACCCAGGTTATACGAAGATGTATCATGATCTCAAGGAGATTTATTGGTGGAATGGTATGAAGAGGGGATTGGCAGACTTTCTGGCTAGGTGTCCAGATTGTCAGAAAGTGATGGCCGAGCATCAGGGGCCTGGTGGGTTGGAACAGCTTATGTAAATACCGAAGTAGAAATGGGAAATGATCAATATGGAATTTGTGCTAGGGCTACCTCGCACTCTGCATAGGTTCGACTCAGTTTGGGTAATAGTGGATCGGCTCACGAAGTCGGCGCATTTCTTGCCAGTCAAGGCCACCAATATTGCAGAACAGTACACTCAGTTGTATATCAAAGAAATAGTCGGGCTCCATGGCACTCTAGTATCTATTATCTCGGATCGAGGGGCCTAGTTCACAGCTAACTTTTGGAAGAAATTTCAGCAAGGTTTGGGTACGCAGGTAAATCTCAGAACAGCTTTCTACCCGCAACGGATGGTCAGGCAGAGCAGACCATTCAGATGCTTGAAGATATGTCACGGGCTTGTGTATTAGATTTCAAGGGTAGCTGGGATGATCATTTTCCGATTAGAGAATTTTCTTATAATAACAGTTTCCATGCTAGTATTCAGATGGCCCCATTTGAGACATTGTACGGAAGGAGGTGTAGGTCTTCGATTGAATGTATCAAGGTTGGTGAGGAAGAACTTCTAGGACCGAATCTTGTGCACCAAGCTATGGAAAACGTTAGAGTCATTCAGGAGAGGATGAAGACTGCTCAGAGTCGTTAGAAATCCTATGCGGACGTTCGTTCGAAGAGATTTGGAGTTTCAAGTAGATGATTGGGTATTCTTGAAGGTGTCCCCCATAAAAAGAGCGATGCGGTTTGGGAAGAAAAGGAAATTGAGCCCAAGGTATGTCAGGCCATATAGAATTGCTCAAAGGATAGGGCCGGTGGCGTATAGGCTGGAAATTGCCACTGAGATGTCATTAGTGCACCCGGTGTTTCATGTGTCCATGCTGAAGAAGGTAGTTGGAGATCCATTTGTCATCGTGCCGGTTGAGACCATTGAAATTAATGAAAAGTTTTCATATGAATAGGTTTTGGTTGCTATTCTTTATAGGCAAGTTCGTAGGTTGAGAAACAAAGATGTCGCTTCGGTCAAAGTATTATGGCGGAGTCAACAATTCGAAGAAGCCACGTGGGAAGCAGAAAATAAAATGAAAGTGAAATATCCCCACTTGTTTGAATAAGTCCGGTAGTGGTTTTAAAAGATCTCATCTCTAAGCAATTACATTGGTGTCAAATTTGTGCAAGAACACTCCACTCCCCTAATTACCCTACTATTGTGACTTCTCAAACTTTGTGCCATAAATGTATATGTTGTTGTGATTAGTTGGATCATGTGCAACTCCTTGAAATAGCTAAATTATGTGCAACTCATTGTAATAGTTGAATTATGTGCAAATTTGTGGAGTTAACTGAACTATGTGAGGCGTGTGGAAGTAATTGAATCATATGCAACTTGTTTAAATGACCGGATTATGTGCAAGTTGATAAACTAACTGAAAATGTATGGAATTGGTTAAAATATGTTTTGGGGACTCTTTGACAGTTAGATAGGCCTAATTACAAAGGAAACTCTGGCGAAATTTTCAGGAAATATCTGACTTAGTATAAATTTGTGTTCTCTTAACTAAGTGATTCCCCGATCCTCATTCGAGGACGAATGATTCTAAGTGAGGGAGGATGTTAAGAACCGTAAAATTTCAAGTCTAAAAACAATGCTCGAATGGGGCCCCATGTGGTTATTACTGTAGAAATTCTGAAAACGAACCCTTGTGGAGTAAAAACAACACCGGGACTTAAAAGACAAAATTTTCCAGAATTGCATAGATATGCGGTCCACTATGCGATCGCATATCAGGTATGCGGACAGCCTGCTGTCAAATTTGAGGACAACTATGCGACCCAAGATGCGATCGTATTTTGGGACGCGGACCGCATAGCTGTCACACCCTTACACCTCCATTTTCCTGCTTCGGGGCTTTTAATTTCTAATTTTTATACCCGACCCCTGCTTAATAAAACACTTACCCCTTTCAATTAAACGGGCATCAAAACAAAATAGAGAGACGGGAGAGTGAGTTTCGTGAGAGAAAGTCTTCTTCTTCATCAAATTGGTCCACCATCCCTACTCAGGCCACGAAATTATCGAGTAATCTTCATCTTCTTCACCATAAGAGGTAAGTCCCTACCCCATTTCCATTCAATTCTCAGGTTTTGGTTAAAAATGGAATAAACATGAATTGGTTCTTGAAGATAAAAACTAAGACTTGCAGCATATTCGTGATTTGTTCTAATCTAGCAAAGGGGTGTAAGTTAGAGTAATCTTCCACTAAAAAGGGGATTAATTAATCAAAGGGATCACATAGTGTCTGATTAAATGCACAAATGAGTTCATGATTTCTAATTCTAAGACTAAACATGGCATCTTGTAAATTAGATTGGAGGCGATAGAAGGTTCGGTGGGTTGAGAATAGATATTAAAGGGAAATTTCGACTCGAGGTATGTATGGATAACATTAATCTTTGTAGAGTCACCTTGTTGGTGTCCGAGTATTCAGTATGAGTTTTTGGCTTATGCATATGTGAATTAATTATTGTAATGTGTTGAGGCGTAAGATTCTGTTCTCTGATTGTCCTAGTTGATTACCATGCCACCATGCTATATGAGATTGTGAAAAGGTGAGTCTTTGTGCTTATGAGAGGATGTGCTGCAAAATGAATGAAATGATAACGAATCAAATTGTTGAATGTATCTAAGTGCTAAATGTTGTGTAACATGTATTGGAAAGGGTATGTGGATTTACCTAATTGAACTATATGTTGATGGTATGTCGTATGACTCACTGTTTGGTAAAGATTATTGTGGCCTTGATTTCACATAATTATTTGGTTGTTACGAATGTATATTCTTGATGATGAAAATCCTTGTAATTGAATTGATTGGTTGATGTTGCTATAAAATATGATTGTATAGTGGGATCGGGTTGCACGCCGTAACAGAAGATATAAAGGTGGAATGTGAATCGTACGGTGGGATCGGGTTGCACGCCGCAATAGAAGAAATAAGGGTGGAATGTGAATTGTACGGTGGGTTCGGGTTGCACGCCGCAACAGAAGAAATAAGGGTGGAATGTGAATTATACGGTGGGATAGGGTTGCACGCTGCAGCAGAGTAAAATAAGGGTGGAATGTTAAGTGTCCGGTGGGATCGGGTTGCGCGCCGCAACAGGAGAACAATTGAAATAAGAAACTGTGGAACTCTCATTTGTGTTTTCTGTACCTCGGTTCAATATTTTTTTGGTTTATTTGAATGTCTCATATCTGTGTATTGTTTAATTTTCCTTAGAGTAAAGCTTTTTCATACATACTAGTACTATTCCATGGTACTAACATCCCTTTTTTCGGGAGCGCTACATATTTTATATAAATGTAGGTGGTTCTATAGCAGGTAGCTCTGTCCGCTCATCGTGGTGCCTTCTTTTCATCTCCTCAGTAGTTTTGGTGAGCCCCACTTCCTTTTGGGGTCGTGCGTAGTCTATGCCATCCTTTTTTGTATATTTTTTTCTGTTAAGGTATAATCGGGGCCTTGTTGCCAGCAAGTTTATATACTCTTCTCCATATATTTAGAGGCTCCGTAGATATTATGTGAGTTGTATATATGTATTTGGGGTAGTTGTCGTACTCGTTTGTAAGCACGATCCCGTATCGGGAATGTTGTATTTTAGAATGTATGTTTTGGGAAGATTAAATGATGAAAATGTTAAAAGTGGAAATTTGACTTATGTTGTAAGCGCATGCTTTGATTCTATTTTACTGTTTCACTTATAGATGTACATTATGAAAACATGGAAATGCGTTGGGTAGGAAAGGCAATCCAGGTCCGCTTGATCGGGTTAATCCAGTTAGGCGCCGGTCTTGTCCCTCGGTTTGGGGCATGACATGACTCGGCCGGTCGTTCCGTGAGATTAGCCTGGTTTCCCCCATTTCTTATTTATTATATGTTGCTTGGCATATATATGGTGTGTTGGATCGGTTGGTTCGGGTTCGGAGTGGTCGTGGTCGTGGTGAGAACTAAGACACTTAGTCTCTTAAATTAGCTTAATAGATGAAAAAGACAAATGGGAGTTGACTTATTGGAAAACGACCTCGAAATGCAGATTTTATAGCTCGTACAGCTTCGTTAGGTGATTTTGGACTTAGCAGTGTGTTCGGAATGATGTTTTGATGTCTGGTGTAGAATTAGGCTTGAATTGGAGAAAGTTAGTTTTTGGCGATTTCCGGTCGGCAGTGGAAAATAGGCTATCGGGGTCGGAATAGAATTCCGGAAGTTGTAGCAGGTTCGTAATGTCATTTTGGATATGTGTGTAATTCAGTTCAATCAGATGTGTTTTGGTTGGTTTCTGCATCATTGGCGAAATTTAGAAGTTTCAAAGTTCATAGGCTTGAATTTTATGTAATTTTGGTGTTTTTGCATTGTTTTTGGTGTTTCAAAGGCTCGACTAAGTTTGAATGATGTTATGGGGTGTATTGGTAGGATTGGTTGAGGTCCCGGGGGCCTCGGGTGTATTTTGGATGCTCAAACGGGCATTTTTGGTCTTAAGGAGTCTGTTGTTTTTCTGTTGTTTGAGCAGTAGGGGTTTCTTCAATGCGATCGTGTGAGTTCATCCGCGATCGCGTAGAATAAAGTTTGAGGTAGGCAGGTTTGTTCTATGCGATCGCGTAGTAAAGTTTGCGATCACATAGGTTGGGCAGCTGAAGCAATGCGGTTGCGTGGCCCTTTGTGCGATCGCATAGGTGTTTTGAAGCGCGTGTGTGGGATGAATATTTGAGCTATTCGAACCCGTGTGCTGGTATGTGAATGCGTAGAATGGTTTGGACTTTGCATCGCGATCGCGTGGCTGGAGACGCGATCGCACTGAAGGAAATATTAGTGCTGGGCAGAATGTTTTAAAAGGCCATCTTTGCGAATTGAGTCCATTTTTCCTCCATTCTTGAACGGGTTTGGAGCTCTTTGAGAGGGTTTGAAGAGGAAATCGAAGGGAATCACTTAGAGGTTAGATTTTCGACTTCATAACTCTATTCTATGTTGCTTTCTAAGTAATTAAACCGGAAATTTGTTTTATTTAAACCCAAAATTAGGGAGAGTAGGTGCATGAGAATTGGAAATTTCTTTTGATGATTTGAGTGGGAAATTATGGTCCGATTTTGATGTTCATGGTATGTATAGAAGCGTGGGAGGATGAGGATTATAGTGATGTAAATTTTATCGAATTCCAAGATGTGGGCTCGGGGCTCAGGTTTGGCCAAATTTTGAGAATTGTGTATAAATTGAAAGTTTTCGATTGGGTTTTGTTCCTTTAATGTATATTGATGATACTAATCTGGTTTTGGTTAGATTCAGAGCAATCAAGAGCCGATTTGAGAGGCAATAGAATCGCGGATTCGTGTTTTGGCCCGGTAGAGGTAAGTAATGGCTATAAATCTTGTCCTGATGGTATGAAACCCCGGACTTCGTATTTCTCACTGTTATTAAAATGGCGCACATGTCGGATGACGAGTATGTGGTGTGCACTGATTTTTGGATTGAAATTGGTCCTCTCAGCTGCAACTATTTGGTTGCGTATTTTACTCTAAATCGTATGTTAAATGGTGTTCTAAAATTATGGCTATATTTGGGCTATAAGCCATGTTTGGGGCCTCGTGCCGACTTGCTTAGACCCCTTCGGGCGTTTCTTTTTACTGTTATTTTCCTCACTTTGTTGACTTATGATTTACACTCACTCATGTTATACTTAACTGATTTCGAAACTCAGCCTTATTTACACTATTTTGAGATATAAAATGATGTTTTGGGTCGAGTACCCCGTTTTACTGATACGCCCCAGAGGCTTTTGAGAGTTTCTGACTGAGTGAGGCTGAGGGCCTTATTGTGAGGATATGGTATGCCAAGATGTGGCTTGATATTAGCGGTTGGGCTGAAGGAGCCCTTCTGGAGTCTGTACACACCCCAATGAGCGCAGGTACCTATTGAGTGCGAGTGCCGAGTGCCGAGTAACTAGGAGGCATGAGTGACAGTGTGGTTACTCGAGGGGCTGATACTGAGTGGCTGTGAGGTATGCTGAGTGATGTTCTTCCCGATGGACGATTTATGATTCATGTTTTTGCCCGAGGGGCTATTTACGACTTTTTTGATTTTACTCTAAATTCTTCATGTATTTTTATTTCTGAAATTGTTGGAAAACACATTTTTCAAAGGATATTACTAAAGTTGGCTTTTAAGGCATGTTGATTCTATATATATATATATATATATATATATATATATATATACATTATTGGAAAGAAAGGTTTTGCATATTGTGAACTGATGATTTAATTTATGTGTTTCTTACTGCTTAAACTTCATTTATTTTCATTACTACTGAGTTGGCGTGCTCACATTACTCATTGCATCCCTGATTGCATATACAAATGTTGATACTGAGCGTTAGCCATCTATTCCACAGCATCTATGTTTTCCCTTCTTATGTTGTACCTAGTTATTCGTCCCGAGGTTTTGTATTATATTAGTAGACTTTTTGGTATATTCCTTAGATGCTTATGACATGTTTACTCCGGGTTCTAGGAGTAGTTTTAGACTGTTTAAATGTTTGTTTTGCTTAATAGATTCGGTAATTTATTTACGTTTATGAAATATTGAAAATGAGTTGGGATTTGGGAGAGGAACTGTAAATATATGATTGTTAGCTAGCCTAGTTCCACGATAGGCGCCATCACAGTCGGTTTAGGATTTGGGGTCGTGAGAAGTTGGTATCAGAGCCTAGGTTACATAGGACTCAACGGTCATGAGAAGGTTTAGTAGAGTCTTCCGGATCGGTACGGAGACGTCTGTGCTTATCTTCGAGAGGCTGTGGAACCCTTAGGAACAATCTCATTTTTCTTGAATTTTGTCGTGCCATTTTGTTTATTCTTGAAATCTAATCTTCTGTTGTTTCCTTCTCCCACAGATGGTGAGGACTCGCGCTACCGATCAGAGTGATCAGCCACCAGCTAGACCAGCGACAGGTCAAGGCCGCGGTCGAGGCCGTGGTAGAGGTAGGGGTCCCAGCCCGTGCAGCAGCCAGGGCAGTGTCAGTTGATCCCCCTACTGTTCAGGATCAGATTCCCACCGCAGATGCTCTAGCGGGACTGGCTCAAGCAGTGGCAGTGACTATTGGTTGCTCAGGGCCATCAAACACCGGGGGCGGTTCCAGCCTAGCTGGTTGCTCCAGTTCAGGACTTCGTGGTTCAGGCTGTACCAGAGGACAAGCAGTGTAGATCGGAGAGGTTTAGCAGACTTCAACCTCCGACATTTAGTGGTGTTGAGGGCGAGGACGCCCAGGGGTTTCTTGATAAGTGTCAGATGATGTTGCGTAATGTTGGGATTTTGGAGACTAGTAGGGTCTCGTTTTGCTACTTTTCAGTTTTCTGGTGTTGCTTTCACTTCGTAGGAGTCTTTTGAGAGGCGTAGGCCTGTTGGTTCTGCACCTATCACCTGGAAGCAGTTCTCCACTATCTTCTTGGAGAAGTATGTACCGCAGTTTCACAGAGAGGAGCATCGCATGCATTTTGAGCAGCTGCGTCAGGGGGAGCTATCAGTGACACATTATGAGATGCTGTTTTCGGAGTTGACTCGTCATGCCACCGAGTTGGTCCCTACTGATAGGCAGAGGATTAGGAGTTTCGTGGATGGCTCACTTATCAGCTCCGCCATTTCATGAATCGGGAGAGAGTATCAGATGCTACATTCGAGCAGGTTGTTGACATTTCTCGAGATATTTAGTCGCTTCGCCGCAATGAGCGGGAGGAGAGAGAGGCCAAGAGGCCTCATAGATCTGGTGGTTCTAGTGGTGCTCCTTCCAGGGGCAGTTTGAGCATGGTACGGGTCATTCATTGAGGCCTCCTCAGTTAGTCCGCCCAGCCTATAGTGGTGCATCTTTGGGGCATGGTCCCCGCGGTTCTCAAACAGGTCGTTCTTCATTCGATGCCCTTCCAGACCAGAGTGCAGCTCGAGCACCACTAGTTTTGAGTTCCTCTAAGCATGATTCTTCTAGTGGACATTCTGGTACCAAGGGTTTCTATCAGTCCTTGTCTCTAAATCCAGGGAGTTGCTTTGAGTGCGGGGAGTTTGGGCACATGTGGAGGCAATCTCCATGTCATCCTGGTGGTTCTTTTCAGCAGACGGGCCAGTCCTCGACTTCAGCTCCAGTTACTTCACCACCCACCCAGGTAGCCCGGGGTGGTAGTCAGTCAGCTAGAGGCCGCCCTAGAAGGGAAGGTCAAGCATGTGGAGGCCAGGCCCGTATGTATGCGTTTCCAGCTAGGAAAGATGCTATGGCCTCCGATGCAGTGATCGTAGGTATTGTATCAGTCTGTCACCGAGATGCATTGGCTTTATTTGACCCTGGTTCTACATATTCCTATGTTTCATCATATTTTGCCCATTTTCTTGATATTTTGTTCATGTGTCGACTCCTGTGGGCGCTACTATTGTTGTGGACCGTGTGTATCGGTTGTGTGTGATATCTATTGGGGGTATGGAGACCCGAGTTGACCTACTGTTACTCAGCATGGTCGATTTTGATGTATATTAGGCATGGATTAGTTATCTCCATTTCATGTTGTTCTTGATTGTCATGCTAAGACTGTGACCTTAGCTATGACAGGATGTCTGTGGGTTGAGTGGAGAGGTTCTTCTGAGTTTGTGCCTAGCAGGGTGATTCCTACCTGAAGGCCCAGCGCATGGTTGAGAAGGGGTGTTTATCTTATCTGGATTTTGTGAGGGATGTCAGTGGTGAGACTCCCACTATTGGTTCGGTTCCTGTGGTTTGTGACTTCCTGGACATGTTTCCTGCAGACCTGTCAGGCATGCCACCTGACAGAGACATTGATTTTGGTATTGACCTGGTGCCAGGCACTCAACCTATTTCAATTCCACCTTATTGTATGGCACCAACGGAGCTAAAGGAATTAAAGGAGAAGCTTCAGGATCTCATAGATAAGGGGTTCATTCGGCCTAGTGTGTCACCTTCGCGTGCACCAGTGTTGTTCGTGAAGAAGAAGGAAGGTTCTATGCGTATGTGTATTGATTATCGACAGCTGAACAGGGTTACGCTGAAGAACCGGTATCCCTTGCCTCTTATAGATGACTTATTTGATCAGTTGTAGGGTGCCAGGTTATTTTCCAAGATTGACTTGTGTTCCGGATATCATCAGTAGAATATTCGGGGGCCAGACTTTTCGAAGACTGCTTTCAAGACTAGATATGGTCATTATGAGGTTCTTGTTATGTCAGTCGGGCTGACCAATGCCACAACAGCCTTTATGCACTTGATGCACAGTGTATTCCAGCCTTATCTAGATTTTTTCGTCATCGTGTTTATTGACGATATCTTGGTGTATTCCCAATATCGAGAGGATCATAAGCAACATTTGAGAGTTGTGCTTCAGACCTTGAGGGAGAAGAGATTGTATGTGCAATTTTTGAAGTGTGAGTTCTGGCTTGATTAGGTGGCGTTCTTGGGGCACGTTATGTCCAATGAGGGTATTCAGGTTGACCCAAAGAAGATAAAGGCAGTACAGAACTGGCCTAGACCGTCATTAGCTATCGAGATTCATAATTTCCTTGGTTTGGCAGGGTACTATCGCCGTTTTGTAGAGGGATTTTCATATATTGCAACACCTATGACCAGGCTGACACAGAAGGGTGCTCAGTTTAGTGGATTAAGGAGTGTGAGGAGAGCATTCAGAAGCTCAAGTCAGCTTTGACTACAGCTCCAGTATTGATTTTGCCTACGGGTTCAGGTTCTTATACATTTTTCTGTGACGCCTCGAGAGTTGTCCTTGGAGCGGTTTTGATGCAGGATGGTAGGGTGATTGCCTACGCGTCTAGACAGTTGAAGGTGCACGAGAAGAATTATCCAGTGCACGATCTTGAGCTAGTGGCTATTCTCCACACCTTGAATATTTGGCGTCATTATTTGTATGGAGTGCATTGTGAGATTTTCATTGATCACCATAGTTTGTAGCATCTGCCTAAGCAGAAAGATATGAATTTGCGTCAGAAGAGGTGGTTGGAGCTTCTCAAGGATTATTACCTCACTATTTTATATCATCCGGGGAAGGCCAATGTGGTGGTCGATGCCTTGAGTCGCAAAGCGGAGAGTTTGGGGAGTCTAGCCTACCTTCCAGTAGTAGAGCGGCCATTAGCACTTGATGTTCAGGATTTAGCGAGTAGTTGGTGTGATTGGATCTATCAGAGCCCCTGCGGGTATTGGCTTGTGTATCCTCCAGGTCTTCTCTTTATGATCAGATTAGAGCACGCCAGTATGATGACCCACACTTGCTCGTTCTTCAGGATAGGGTCCGTCGCGGTAATGCCAAGGATGTTGTTATCAGTGATGATGGGGTCATGAGGATGCAGGGCCGGATTTTTGAGAACCTAGGGGACTAGGAGTGGGGTTTCAAAATCAGTACTTAAAAGAGAGATGGGGAAGGTTTTAAAACAGTTGGATTTGAGAAGAAATAAGATTCAGAACATAGAGTTGCAGGCAGAACTGCACCAAGAAGACAAACAAAATTCATGCTCAAACACATAGCTCAAATAAATTTAAGTTAAGCAAACAATTGAGTATGCCATATACATGATATAAATAGACATGACAGGGGAGTTAAGCAACAAATTGACTGATTACATCTTCATAGTGTCATGCAAAGTTCAGAACAGGTGTATGATTAGTGAAAAAGACTAGACCTTAAAATAACTTATGAGAGGATTCATATTATTAAAATAACTTAGTCCTAAGTTAACAGTTGCTAAATAAAGTCATAGAATCATATAGAGGATAAAGTCATAACGGAAATTGAAACAGGCTAGTCAAGCAAAGCATATATAATGAAATTGCAAGGGTTAGGACATACCACTTGAGAAGGAAGGAAGTAAATGTGCTATAACAGTTAAGTTCCAGAGTAATTTGGCCTTGGCTTTTAGCCGGCCAAAGCAAGAGACGCTTAGCACAGAAATCAGAACATAAGAGGACAAGAGAGAGCTTATGTTTTAGTGAGAGCGTGAGAGTTCAAGTCTGTCTAAGTGGAGAGGGAGAAGGGGATTAAATCGCACTGAATAAAGCATACAAATAAGGTAATAAGTCAATCATACATAATTAAGGAATGAAAAAAAATCAATAATCAATTTGAAGTCAGGTTCAATCAATTAGCAGAACATAACAGCGTATAATCAGGCAAGTACTACTTAGATTAAGGAAAGTATTACACAAAATCAATCAACAGCCAAATGCCAAATCAAATAATGTAAGGAAATAATAAGAACAGGGCAAATTGAACAAATAAGGAAATATCAATACCACACAAGAAAGAAAAGATTAAAATCTCATAACCCTAATAATAGGGTAAACAATAAAATCAGCGGAGTAAACAAGTTACATAAACTAGACAAGAGAATATTCAAAAAGGTAAACCATAAAATTAGGACAATAATCACATAATGAACCTACACAGCAGTTTTAAAAGATAACAGAATTGTCAAAAGATCGGAAAAACCCTATTTTTGGTAAACATAAATTGGTAGAGCAATAAAGGTAAAGCATCGTCTATTTTAATAAAAAGCATACAGACGGATAATTATTAAAGAAAAACATATGATTAAACTAAATATGGTCTGATTAAAGAGGCTTAAAACCCTAGTTTTAGGTAAGTAAAAGATTTAACGAAGAATAGGCAGATTTAACGAAGAATAGGCAGATTGATGAGTAATAAAGTAAATATAGACGAATAATAACATTAAAACAAACTAAAGTTGAACCAAATCTAGTTCAAACCAAAGACTGAAAACCCTAACTGAAAGATACGAAAATATTCTTACTCACAGAGGTTGGGATGAACACATACGGAAATAACCAAACAGATAAGAGGTTTTGAACCAGATTTGGTTGGAATCTCTCAAGATCTCCTTGCCATTTGAGGCAAGAAAGTCAAGTAACACCAAAGATGAGTAGCCGGTAAGGAAATCGGACCAAATATGGTAAGGAATTGTTAAGTGATTCCATTTCTGGTAGGAATCGAAGGGGAGATAGGTGACGGCGGATTAGGGTTTGAGAATAGAAATGGGGAGACGAGAGTGTTTCAGGGCGGCGTTTGGTGGAAAATGGTTTAGTTTTAGGGAGATGATAAGTTAAAAGAGCGAACTAATTAGGAGATCAATGACTGGGGTTTTACAAGGGCTTGGGTCGGTTATTTTAAATGGGTATGTCGCACGACCCCAAATCCTAAACCAGTCGTGATGGGGCCTATCGTGGAACTAGGCTAGCCAACAATCACATATTTATACTTTCATTCTGAAAATTTTCAACTCATTTTCAACATTTCATAAATGTATATAAATTACTGAATTTGTTAAGCAAAACTAACAGCTAAACAGTCTATAACCATCCCCAAGATCCGGAGCCAACATGTCATGAGCATCTAAGAATAATACCAAAAATTCTACTGTCATAATACAAAATCTCGGAATGAAGAACTAAGTACAAAATAAGAAAAGGAAACAAAGATGATGTTGACTCTGAACAACTACCTTTATGTCCCGACTCCGGCTCCGCATGGAAATAGATGACTAATGCTTGGTACCATCACCTGTATCTGCACAAAAGGGTGCAGGGAGTAATGTGAGTACGCCAACTTAGTAGTAATGAAAATAAATCAAGTCTAAGCAGTAAGAAACACATAAGATCAAATCATCAGTTCACAATAACAACAACCTTTCTTTCCAACAGTATATATGAAATCAACATGCTTTAAAAGCCAACTTTAGTAAAATTCTTTGAAAAATGTGTTTTCCAATAATTTCATAAATGAAATACCCGAAGAGTTTAGTGTAAAATGAAATAAATCATAAATAGCCCCTCGAGCCAAAACATGACTCATAAATCGCCCCTCGGTCAAAACATCACTCAGCATACCTCACAATCACTCAGTATCAGCCCCTCGGGCAACGTCACTGTCACTCATACCTCCTAATCATTCGCCACTCGGCACTCGCACTCAGTAGGTACCTGCGCTCACTAGGGTTGTGTACAAATTCAGGAGGGGCTCCTTCAGCCCAACCACTAATATCAAGCCACCTCGTGGCATATCATATCCTCACAATAAGTCCCTCAGCCTCCCTCAGTCAGAAACTCTCAGTAACCCTCTCGGACTATCAGTAAAACGGGGTACTCAACCCAAAATATCATTTTATAACTCAAATAGTGTAAATAAGGCTGAGTTTCGAAAACAGTTAAGCATAATATGACTGAGTGTAAATCATAAGTCAACACAGTGAGGAAATAGTAGCAAAAAGTCCCCAAGTGGTCTAAACAAATTGGCGCAAGGCCCCAAACAGGGCTTACATCACAATTTCCGAAATTAGCTAAACCCGAGCCCTGGACCCACATCTCGAAATTGGATAAAAATCACAAAACTAGAATCCTCGTTCCCGCACGAGTCTACCCATACAAAATTTACCAAAATCCGACTTCAATTTCCCACTCAAATCATCAAAAGAAATTCACAATTCTTCCTCCCATTTTTCCCCAATTTCTACTTTAGTTCTTCAAATTACATGGTATAATCAAGGCCAAATCATGAAATAAACCAAATGTTATTGAAGAACACTTACCTCAAGAAGTCCACTGAAAATCTCCTCCAAATCCTCCTTCTCATGAGCTCTCTAGTGTTCTTTTGAGTTATGGCCAAAAACCCCCCGTTCCAGACACTTAAACTTTCTGCCCAGTTATTTCCTTAATCGCGATCGCGGAAATTGCCTCACGATAGTGAAGCACAAAATTGGACTGGCCCCCAACTTACCTTATGCGATCTCAGGAACACATATGTGATCGCGGATAAGAAGCTCCCAAAGCAACACGATCGCGACCCTTACTACACGACCATGTAGAGAAATTCCTTCCCCTCACGAATGCTCCAAATCCTTCTTTGCGATTGCAGCCTCAGCCACGCGATCACGGTAGCCAACTGGAAAGAAACTCGTGATCGCAGACCCAAAATGGTGATCGCATAGAAAAAATTTCCCAGCTTCCCTCAATAGACCTACGCGATTGCGGCTCAACTCTTGCGATCGCGTAGAAGGAAACCAGCAACAGCAATTGCAGCAGCAACAACAGTCTCTTTAACCCAAGCACACTCTGATAACAACCTGAAACTCACCCGAGGCCCTCGGGATTTCAACTAAATATGCCAACATACCCCATAATCTCGTTCAAACTTAGTCGAGCCTTCAAAACACCAAAAACAACGCAAAAAGACCAAATTCAAGCCTATGAACTTTGAAATTTCTTAATTTCGCCAAAGATGCAGAAACTATCCAAAACGCGTCCGATTGACCTGAAATTTTGCACGCACATCCAAAATGGCACTATGTACCTGTTCCAACTTTCAGAATTGCATTCCGACCCTGATAGACTATTTTCTACTGCCGACCGGAAATCACCAAAAACTAACTTTCGCCAATTCAAGCCTAATTCTACACCGGACATCGAAACTACATTCCGATCAAACTCCTAAGTCACAAATGACCTAAAGAAACTGTCCGAACCATAAAATCTACATTCCAAGGTCGTTTACCAATAAGTCAACTCCCAGTTGACTTTTCCAACTATTAAGCCAATTTAAGAGACTAAGTGTCTCAATTCTCACAAAAACCACTCCGAACCCGAACCAACAGAACCAACACAACATAAATAGGCTAAGGAACATATGATAAAGCATAAATAGGGAGAACGGGGCTAAAATTCTCGAAACGACGGGGCCACACTCAAAACAACTCCCTGGAGCTAGAGACGAGGACTAATAGAAACCCCTGGCACGAGGATGGCCACTAAATGAATCATGCATAGAGGAACTCTGAACTGGTGGTGCTCGAGCTCCATTCTAGGCTGGGAGGGCACCCAATGAAGAACGGCCTGGTTGAGAAGTGCGGGGACTATGCCCCGAAGATACACCAGTATAGTTAGGCGGACTGACTGAGGAGGTCTGACTGAACGACCTCTACCATGCTGAAATTGCCCGCTAGAAGGAGCACCACTAGAATCAAACAATCCACGAGGCCTCTTGGACTCCCTCTCCTCCAGCTCCTGGCAGCGAACCGACTTAATATCTCGAGCAATATAAAAAACCTGCTCGAAGGTAGCACCTGATACCCTCTCCTGAGTCGTAAAAAGGCAGAGCTGATAAGTGAGGCCATCCACAAAACTCCTAATCCTCTCCCTATCGGTAGGAACCAACTCGGTGGCGTGGCGAGCCAACTCTAAAAAATTGCATCTCATACGACGTCACTGATAGCTCCCCTTGACGCAGCTACTCAAACTGCCTGCGTTGCTCCTCCCTGTGAGACTAGGGTACATATTTCTCCAAGAAGATAGTGGAGAACTGTTGCTAGGTTAGGGTTGTTGAACCAACAGGACTACGCCTCTCAAAGGACTCCCACCAAGTAAAATCAGCCCCCGAAAATTGAAAACTAGCAAATGAGACCCCACTGGTCTCTAGAATCCCCACAGTATGAAGCATCCTCTAACACTTATCCAGAAAACCCTAAGACTCCTCTCCCTTAGCAGCACTGAATGTCAGAGGCTGGAGTCTAATAAGTCTCTCCAGTGTACGCTGCTCATCATTTGGCATAGCCGGAACCACGAAGTCCTGAACTGGAGCAACCGGCTGGGCTGGAACCATCCCCGGTGTCTGATGGCCCTGAGTTACCTGCTCAAGTGTCCGGGCAACTGAAGTCTGACTGCCTCCCCCGACCTAAGAAGTAGAAGTAGTAGAAGACGAGGCAACTGCCTGAGCAAGGGTGGTACATACAGTCAAGATATGGGCCAAGGCCTCCTGAAGACCTGGATTAACAATAGGCACCAACGGTGCCTGAGCTTGTCCCACTGGAGAATCTACGGTGTGGACCTCGTCCTGAATGGTAGGTGGACCCTCTGGTACTGCCCCGGCTGCTGCACGGGCTGGTCCTCTACCTCTAACACGACCTCGACCGCGGCCTTGACCTCTTGCTTGTCTACCTGGTGGCTGGTCACCCTAATCGGTAGCATGAGTCCTCACCATCTGTGAGCGAATGAAACAACAGAAGTTCAGATTTCCAGAATCAACAAAAATGGCCCGACAGAATTCATGACAAAATGAGATTGTTCCTAAGGGTTCTGCAGCCTCTCGAAGATAAGTACAGACGTCTCTGTACCGATCCACTAGACTCTACTAAACCTACTCATGACCGTTGAGTCCTATGTAACCTAGGCTCTGATACAAACTTCTCACGACCCCAAATCCTAAACCGACCATGATGGCGCCTATCGTGGAACTAGGCTAGCCAACAATCACATATTTATAGTTTCTTTTTGAAAATTTCCAACTCATTTTCAACATTTCATAAATGTATATAAATTACTGAATCTGTTAAGCAAAACTAAAAGCTAAACAGTCTACAACCATCCCCACGATCCGGAGCCAACATGTCATGAGCATCTAAGAATAATACAAAAAATTCTACTGTCATAATACAAGATCTCGGAATGAAGAACTAAGTACAAAATAAAAAAGGGAAACAGAGATGATGTGGACGCTAAACAGCTACCTCTATGTCCCGACTCCGGCTCCGCACAAAAATAGATGACTAACGCTCGGTACCAGCACCTGTATCTGCACACAGGCCTGCAGGGAGTAATGTGAGTACGCCAACTCAGTAGTAATGAAAATAAATAAAGTCTATGCAGTAAGAAACACATAAGACCAAATCATCAGTTCAAAATAAGCACAACCTTTCTTTCCAATAGTGTATATTTATATATATATATATATATGTGTGTGTGTGTGTGTGTGTGTGTGTGTGTGTGTGCGCAATCAACATGCTTTAGAAACCAACTTCAGTAAAATCCTTTGAAAAATGTGTTTTCAAACAATTTCGGAAATAAAATACCCGAAGAGTTTAGTGTAAAATTAAATACATCATAAATAGCCCATAGGTCCAAAACATGAATCATAAATCGCCCCACGGGCAAAACATCACACATCATACCTCACAATCACTCACTATCAGCCCCCCAGGAAACCTCACTGTCACTCATACCTCCCAATCACTCGTCAGTCGGCACTCGGCACTCGGCACTCCTCACCATCAGGCCGTCGGCCTCAATCATCAGAAACTCTTAGTAAGCCCCTCGGGCTATCAGTAAAATGGGGTACTCGACCCAAAACATCATTTTATAACTCAAATAGTGTAAATAAGGATGAGTTTCGAAAACATCTAAGCATAATATGACTGAGTGTAAATCATAAGTCAACACAGTGAGGAAATAGCAGCAAAAAGTCCCCAATGGGTCTAAGCAAGTCGGCGGAAGGCCCCAAACATGGCTTACAGCCCAAATATAGCAATAGTTTTAGAACACAATTAAACATATGATTTAGAGTAAAATACGCAACTCAATAGTTGCCGGGGAAAGGAACAAGTCCAAATCCATATCAGTGCACGCTACACACTCGTCATCCGGCATGTGCGCCACTCCAAAACTAGTGAGAAAAATACGAAGTCTGGGGTTTCATACCATCATGAAAATATTTATAGTCATTACTTACCTCAGCCCGACCCAAATACTAATTCGCGATGCTCTTGCCTCTCGAATCGGCTCCCGATTGCTCCGAATCTAACCAAAACCAGATTAACATCATCAATATACGCTAAAGGAATAAGGCCCAATCGAAAATTATCAATTTTAGGCACAATTCCCGAAATTGACCAAATCCGAGCCTCGGACCCACGTCTCAGAATTCGATAAAAATCACAAAACTAGAGTCCCCATTCCCTCAGGAGTCTATCCATACCATATTTATCAAAATCCAACCTCAATTGCCCACTCAAATCATCAAAAGAAATTCACAATTCTTCCTCCCTTTTTCCCCAATTAGTACTTTAATTCCTCAAATACATGGAAAAAATCAAGGCTAAATCATGAAACAAACCAAAATGTGATTGAAGAACACTTACCTCAACAACTCCACTGAAAATCTCCTCCAAATCCCCATTCTCCTGAGCTCTCTAGTGTTCTTTTGAGTGACGGCCAAAAACCCCCGTTATTGACACTTAAACTTTTTGCCTAACTATTTCCTTAATCGCGATTGCGGAAATTGCCTCGCGATCGCGAAGCACAAAATTGGACTGGTCCCCAACTTACCTTCTGTGATTGAAGGAACACACACGCGATCGCGGATAACAAGCTCTCAAAGCAACGTGATCGCGACCCTTGCTACACGACCGCGTAGAGAAATTCCTTCCCCTCACGACTGCTCGAAATCCTTCTTCGCGATTGCGACCTCAACCACACGATCGTGGTAGCAAACTGGAAAGACCCTCGCGATCGCAGACCCAAAATGGCGATCGCATAGAACAAATTTCCCAGCTTCCCTCAACTGACCTACGCGATCGCGGCCCTACTCTTGCGATCGTGTAGAAGAAAACCAGCAACAGAAATTGCAGCAGAAACAATAGTCTCTATAAAACCAAACACACTCCGATAACAAATTGAAACTCACCCGAGGCCCTCGGGACCTCAACCAAATATGCCAACATACCCCATAACCTCATTCAAACTTAGTCGAGCCTTCGAAACAGTAAAACAACGCAAAAACACAAAAATCACATCAAATTCAAGCCTACGAACTTTGAAATTTCTAAATTTTGCCAAAGATGTTGAAACCATCCAAAACGCATCATATTGACCTGAAATTTAGCACACACATCCAAAATGACACTACGAACCTGTTCCAACTTCCGGAATTCCATTCCAACCTCGATAGGCTATTTTCTACTGCCCACCGGAAATCGCCAAAAGCTGACTTACGCCAATTCAAACCTAATTCTACACCAAACATAAAAACCACATTCCGAACACACTCCTAAGTCTAAATCACCTCATGAAGCTATCTGAACCATAAAATCAACATTCTGAGGTTGTTTAACAATAAGTCGACTCCTAGTTGACTTTCCAAACTATTAAGTCAATTTAAGAGACTAAGTGTCTCAGTTCTCACCATGACCGCTCCGAACCTGAACCAACTGACACAACACAACATAGATAGGCTAAGAAACATATGATAAATCATAAATAGGGAAAACGGGGCTAAAATTCTCGGAACGACCGGCCGGGTCGTTACAGTATGGGTCTTGGTTGGACGGGTATGGGTATTGGGCTGGTTAATGGGTTAGTTGGTTTCGAAATTAATTAGGAAAAGGGCTATATTTTAAATACCTAATTAAACCCGTAAAATAATTTATAAAAATAATTAATAAATAATAAAAAATGTCATTTGTGCATGAAAAAAATGATTTAAAATAAAAATATAAAAAGTCATTTTCTGTGTAAATAAGGTAATTATGCATATTTCACGACCCAAATATTAATTCAGGTCGCGATAGCGCCCAACACCGTTGTCAGGAAAGCCGACACCAATTATCTACGGAGTCTAGTTTGTTTTTTATTAAATGATTTTCTTATCTCAAAATAGTTTAGCCAAAAAGCATGGAATGTAACACATAGCAGGGAAATTTACGGTACGAAGAACAATAATCAACTTTAATAAATTACATCACCAAAAGAATAGCCTACCAACTGTGTGTGCCAGGAACTAGTATCACAAGTCTGTAGGTATCTAGTAGAGAATAATCAAAAGAATAACAAAACTATCCTACTGTCTAAGAAGAGATAAACAGAATAGCAAAAGAGAGACTCCAGAATGCTGATGTACGGCATCAAGAGAGGCAACTCACAGTGAAGCCTCGGAACACGTGAAATCAAGGACGAGCTCCGGACTGGTAACCAGACGCACCTGCCTCATAACCTGTACAATTAAGTACAGAAGCGTAGCATGAGTACATAAACAATATGTGCCCAGTAAGTATCCAGTCTAATCTCGAAGAAGTAGTGAAGAGAGGTTGACTTGACGCTCACTAGGTCCAATCAGTATATTTAGATGTATAATTCAACATGAATAAAAAGTACACATGAATAGTAGAACAATGAATGTCGAGCATACTCACAAAAACTATTTACGTGGCGTAAACTCCAACATACAATTACAATTAGTCTTCCGAGACATATAACGGTTTAAAAGTTATGAATTATATCAAGCAGGTAGCATGCGCAAAAATGTATCAAGAAGTACAGCCTGAGCCAATATAAAAGTAAATGTGCACTGTCGAAGGGTCGAATGGAACGAACCAAAGATGCATCTATTAACCTGTTGTGGCGTCCGACCCGTTCCCATGTGAGTAGTGAAAAGATCACTCTGCTCGCGGAATATTAATTTGCAAAGCGGTCACACATAATCATAACATTTTTCTTTAAATTCTTTGCCAAAATAGCAATTCATTGGAAAACATTAAGTTCTGGGATTTTCTTGAAATCAAACTTGCGTACAAGAAAATCATAAGACATATAATTCAAATAACGGAATTCACAAGGCATGGAGTGAACCTAACTACCCGGACATAACAAGAATAGTCACTACGCATGGACTCTCGTCACCTCGTACGTACGTAGTTCCCGCAAATAATGACACATAGTTACTTACTTCACCTATGGGGACAATTTCCTCTTACTAGGTTAGAAAGGAGACTTACCTCGTGTCAAGCCTACTTTCCGGGTCAAGAACGCGCCCGAAACTCCAAATTCATCGCCCAAGGACTCGAAACTAGCCAAACATCACATAAATAATCAATCTAAGCTCAAATGTACACACTTCCCCTAAATGATTATTTCAACCTAGTTTGCAAAATCCCAAAAATACACCCCCGGGCCCACATGCTCGGATTCCGGAAATTTTCAAGGAAAACAATCACCCATAACCTAAGGACATATATTATATAGTTTTTGCATGATTTTATAACAAATTCCTTAGTAAATTCTCACTTTTATCAAAATCCAAGGTTTTACTCTAAACCCATGATTTCTACTAATTTAATGTGTTAATCTACCCAAAAACTCAAGTATTAAACTCACTTTATGGTAGGATTTACTTAGCTTATAATTTCTAGGTTGAATCTCTTCGTTGCAAGTTCTCCAAATTGTCAAAGATGAAGAAAAATAGTTCAAAAATGACTAAATCCCGTATTTTAAACAACATTCAGGTTTTTCGCACCTGCAGCTCGAGGACCGCACCTGCGGTCTCGCATCTGCGAGAAAAATCTCGCACTTGCGTAAAATGGGAAGGGGCCAGTGGTCTCACCTACAGAAGGGAGTCCGCACCTATGGCTAGTCCTTCGCAGGTGCGGTCGCACTAGATCTGGTGCGGACCATCCGAAGGGGGCACCCTTCTGGGTCATTCTAGTCAGAGGGGCTGCAATGGATGAAAAACCCTCCACAAACCGACGATAATAACCTGCCAGTCCTAAGAAGCTCCTGATCTCTTTCGCTGAAGTAGGGTGTGGCCAACCTTGACTTGCCTCAATCTTCTTAGGATCCACCTTTATACCCTCTTTGGATACCACATGTCCCAAGAATGCCACAGAATCTATGCAGAACTCAGACTTGGAGAACTTAGCGTACAACTTTTGTTGTCGCACAGTCAGGAGCACCACTCTGAAGTTCTGCTCGTGCTCCCCCAGGCTGCGTGGGTAAATCAGAATGTCATCAATGAAGACAATAACAAAAGAATCAATATGAGGCCTAAACACCTTGTTCTTCAAATCCATAAATTTTGTGGGGGCATTAGTTAAGCCAAAGGACATCACCAGGAACTCGGAATGACCATATCTCGTACGGAAGGCAGTCTTCGGAACATCTGAGTCCCGAATCATCAACTGATGGTACCCTGATCTCAAGTCAATCTTAGAAAACACCCGAGCACCCTGAAACTAGTCAAACAAATCATTGATAGGGTACTTGTTCTTCATGGTGACTTTGTTCAACTTGCGGTAGTCAATACACATCCGCATAGTCCCGTCTTTCTTCTTCACAAATAACACTGGAGAACCCGAAGGTGATATACCCCGTCTGATAAACCCCTTAACTAACAACTCCTCAAGTTGTTCTTTCAATTTCTTTAATTTCTTCAGAGCTATAGGGTATGGGGGAATAGATATAGGTATGGTGCCTGGAGCTAAGTCTATGTAAAAATCAATGTTACGATTCGGTGGCATGCCTGGAAGTTCTGAAGGAAATACATCAGCAAACTCTCAAACTACTGGCACTGAATCAATCGTCGGAGACTCGGCGGTGGTGTCCCGCACATAAGAAAGATAAGCCAAACAACCCTTCTCGACCATACGTCGAGCCTTCAGGAAAGAAACAACCCGACTGGCTGAACTAACTGAGGAACCTCTCCACTCCAATCTCGGCAACTGAGGCATGGCTAGAGTAACTGTCTTGGCTTGGCAATCTAAGACAACATGATAAGGGGATAACGAATCCATGCCCATGATGACCTCAAAATCAGTCATATCAAGTAATAGGAGGTCCGCTCTGGTCTCGAACCCACAGAATGTAACCACCAGGACTGATAAATCTGGTTCACAACCACAAAATCGCCCACAGGAGTTGACACATAAACATGAGTGCCCAAGGACTCACGAGGAGTATCCAGGAAATGAGAAAGTATGACTGATACATATGAATAAATGGATCCTAGATCAAATAATACTGATGCATCCCTACCGCATACCGAAATAATACATGTGATCACGGCATCTGAGGCCACTGCATCTGGTCTGGCCGAGAAAGCATAGAATCTGGCTGGAGCGCCGGATGACTGACCTCCACCTGAATGGACAGGAGCCGAATGAGCTCCCCTTGCTTGGCCTCCACCTCTAGAACGACCCCTACCAGCCTATCCTACACCTCTAGGTGGCCGGACCGCCGGTGCTGAAACCATAGGCTGGTGACTCTGCTGCACTGGGAAAAAACCTCTTCATGTGACCTGTATCCCCACACTCATAGAACCTTTCAGCACCATAGCCTACTGCCCTGAAGAAGGACCCTGAATAGCTGGAGGGCGGTATGAACTCCATGGAATAGCACTGAAATAAGAGTTGGGAGATCCCTGATGACCAGAATACCCGCCAGAGGAACCCTAAATGGCTAGTGGATGATAAGAACTCTCCGGCATCGCGCTGAAATAAGGCCTCACCGGAGCACCTCGGGGAGGTGGTGGGGTGCTGAATATGGAAGACTACTAGGCTGGCCCCTGCCGAACTAACCTCTGCCCCTAGCTGGAGCACCTCTAAAATCCCCAAAAAACCGAGCTCTATTATCCTGCTGTCCCTAGTCTCTAGTCCTCGATTGATAGCCCTCAATCCTGCGAGCAATCTCCACTACAAGCTGATAAGGAGTCCCGATCTCCACCTCCTGGGTCATGTTGGCCCTAATACCTGAGTGCAACCCAGCCACAAATCTCCGTACTCTATCTGCGTTAGTAGGAAGTATCATAAGTATGTGACGAGATAGCTCAGCCTCGTAGTCGCTCGTAGTCCTCGATTGATAGCCTCGTAGTCGCTCACTAACATCTTACCCTGCTCTAGCTGCTCAAACTGATACCGCAGTTCTTCCCTCTTAGAGGGTGGAATATACCTGTCTAGGGATAGCTGAGTGAACTACTCCTAAGTGATAAGAGGAGAATCCGCCGGTCTGCCAAGAACATAAGACTGCCACCATCTACGGGTCCTGCCCTCTAGCTAGAAAGTGGTGAAGTCTACCCCATGGGACTCCAGTATCCTCATGTTGTGCAGTCTGTCCCTGCACCTGTCAATAAAATCCTGAGCGTCCTCATGACGCTCGCCTTCGAAGACAGGAGGGTGCAGTCTGGTCCATCTATCTAATAGCTTTTGCGGATCGCCGTCCTTAGCTTGTGTGGGCTCAGGTGCTACTGCTGCTACTAGCTGAACCCCTCTAGCGGACAGTGTACACAGGGTCTGATAAACTGCAGTTGCATGTCCTGCGGCCTGAGCAGTAGGGGTATGTGCTCCCCCTCGTGCCTGGGATGTGGCCGGGTCCGCTGGAAATAAACCAGCTTGAGTCATAGTATCCATGAATCGCATTATACGGCCCATAACCACCTAAAATCCCGGCGCCGTCATGAAGTCAAACGGGGTAGATGGGTGACAGCGGATTAGGGTTTGAGAAGAGAAAGGGGGAGACGAGAGTGTTTGAGGGCGTTGTTTGGTAGAAAATGGTTTAGTGTTAGGGAGATGATAAGTTAAAATGGGGGAACTAATTAGGAGCCGTTGATCTTTTGAGTTAGGTTGGGTCCGAAATTAATTAGGAAAAAGGCTAGATTTTAAATACCTAACTAAACCCGTAAAAATAATTTATAAAAATAATTAATAAATAATAAGAAATATCGTTTGTGAATGAAAAAAAAATGATTGAAAATAAAAAATATAAAAAGTCATTTTCTATGTAAATAAGGTAATTATGCATATGTCACGACCCAAATCCTAATTCAGATCGCGATGGCGCCAAACATCATTTTCAGGCAAGTCGACACTAATTATCTACGGAGTCTAGTTTGTTTTCTATTAAATGCTTTTCTTATCTCAAAATAGTTTAGCCACAAAGCATGGAATGTAACAACATAGCAGGGCAATTTAAGTTACGAAGACCAATAATCAAATTTAATAAATTACATCACCAAAAGAATAGTCTACCAACTATGTGTGCCAGGAACTAGTGTCACAAGTCTGCAGGCATCTAGTAGAAAAGAATCAAAAGAATAACAGAACTATCCTACTATTTAAGAAGAGATAGACAGAATATCAAAAGGGAGACTCCAGAGTGTTGTTGTACGACATCAGGAGAGGCAGCTCACCGTGAAGCCTCGGACCACGTGAAATATGGGACGAGCTCCATACTGGTAACCAGATGCATCTGCCTCATAACCTGTACAATTAAGTACAAAAATGTAGCATGAGTACATAAACAATATGTACCCATTAAATATCAATTCTAATCTTGAAGAAGTAGTGACGAGAGGTCGACTTGATGCTCACTAGGTCCAATCAGTATATACAGATGTATAATTCAACATGAATAACAAGTACACATGAATAATAAAACAATGAATGTCAACCATACTCACAAAACCTATTTATGTGGCGTAAACTCCAACATACAATTACAATTTGTCTTCCGAGACATATAATGGTTTAAAAGTTATGAATTATATCAAGCAGGTAGCATGCGCAAAAATATGTCAAGGTGTACGGTCTGAGCCAACATAAAAGTAAATATGCACTGCCGAAGGGTCGAACGACGCGAACCATAGATACATCTATTAACATGCTGTGGCGTACGGCCCGCTCCCATGATAGTAGTGGACAGAATTACTCCACTCGTGTAACATTAATTTGCAAAGCGGTCACACATAACCACAACAATTTTTTTTAAATCCTTTTCCAAAATAGCAATTCATTGGAAAAAAATTAAGTTCTAGGATTTTCTTGAAATCAAACTTGCGTACAAGAAAATCATAAGGCATATAATTCAAATAACAGAATTCACAAGGCATGGAGTGAACCTAACTACCCGGACATAGCAAGAACAGTCACTACGCACGGACTCTTGTCACCTCGTACGTACGTATTCCCTGCAAATAATGACACATAGTTAATTACTTCTCCTATGGGGATAATTCCCTCTTACTAGGTTAGAAAGGAGACTTACCTTGTGTCAAGCCTACTTTCCGGGTCAAGAACGCGCCCGAAACTCCAAATTCATCGCCCAAGGACTCGAAACTAGCCAAACATCACATAAATAATCAATCTAAGCTCAAATGTACACACTTCCCCTAAATGATTATTTCAACCTAGTTTGCAAAATCCCAAAAATACACCCCCGGGCCCACATGCTCGGATTCCGGAAATTTTCAAGGAAAACAATCACCCATAACCTAAGGACATATATTATATAGTTTTTGCATGATTTTATAACAAATTCCTTAGTAAATTCTCACTTTTATCAAAATCCTAGGTTTTACTCTAAACCCATGATTTCTACTAATTTAATGTGTTAATCTACCCAAAAACTCAAGTATTAAACTCACTTTATGGTAGGATTTACTTACCTTACAACTGCTAGGTTGAATCTCTCCTTTGCAAGCTCTCCAAATCATCCAAGATGAAGAAAAATGGTTCAAAATGACTAAGTCCCGTATTTTAAACAACCTCGCTGCCTTTAGGTTTTTCGCACCTGCGTAAAATGGGAAGGGGCGAGTGGTCGCACCTGCGGAAGAGAGTCCACACCTACGGCTCCGCTTCTGCAGGAAATGGCCCGCACCTGTGGAACTAGGAAGCCCCTTTGTGGCCGCACCTGCGAGGTGTTGATCGCACCTGTGGTCTCCGCACCTGCGACTGGTCCTTCGCAGGTGCGGTAGCACCAGATCTGGTGCACCAGCAGTTCTTCTAAGGCTGGTTTTTTCCTCGCGTGATGTCCGAATGGCATCCGGGCCCACCCGAGGCCCCATCCAAATATACCAACAAGTCCTAAATCATAATATGGACTCGCTCAAGCCTTTGGAACGTCCGAAACAACACTAAATCTGAAAAATCATACCCCAAAACCTACTGGATCCAACTTAAGAACTTTAAGTTCTTGAATTCGCCTTCAACATTCTGAACCTACCTATACTAGTCGTAATGACACCAAATTTTGTGAGCAAGTCATAAATGATATAACGGAACTATTCCTGATCTCGGAATTCCATTCGGACATCGATAACACAAAATCACGTTCTAAACCTCAATTTTTCGAACTTAAGGAATCGTATTTCACTATTTTGCGTCGAAACGCTCCCGGTTCATCCAAAACCCGTTCTGAACATACGCCCAAGTCCGAAATCATCATACGAACCCACCGAATCGTTCAAATCTCAATTCCGAGGTTGTTTGCTAAAAATGTTGATCGAATTAAACTTGGCCTTTAAGGCCAACCTTAAGGAACCAAGTGTTCCTACACCACCCCAAACAGTTTCAAACCTTGATCCACCCGTCCCCGCAAGTCATAAATCATCAAAAGCAACTACGGTAAGTCTCATTCAGGGTCACGGGGTGCTAGAACACAAAATGACCGGTCGGGTCGTTACAGCATATATGCAGCTATTATTGCGAAATATTGCAATTATAGCCTAAAGATGCAAATATAATTATACATAAAAATTTTAAAGCTTAATATGAACATAAATGATTAAAATTAAATAATAAATCATAATAAGATTATTTGTGATGCAATTATAATTCATTTATAATAGAAATGCAGGAATAAATTGATTAAAATCTTTTAAACATTACAGAAAATTATGGAAAAATACATGTTGATGCTCATGTACTATTTTGAAAGTATATATATTTACAAAATATATATGGAAAAAATTTTGTATCAAGAGTAATTTTCCAACTTTAAAAGAAGTTTAGATATCCTATATCTTAGTCTACTTGTCCTTATTTGAAATTATTTAACTCGTGTTAGCTTCCTTGTTGTTGAATTGTACATTGTGGGACCGTTGTTTCATATTACATCCTTCATTGTTGAGTTGTTCTTATTATGACTAGCATTCTCTATTGTGGCTACTTGTGAACTAGTTATTCCACTTCTTTGAGTTCTGAAATTTCTAAGTTGATTTAATTATCGTACTCCTGTATTATTATCTTTGTTGTTGTTTTACTTGTTGTTGTGATGCATGAGGTTTCTACCGTGTGGTTGTTGTTGTTGTTATGCATGAGGTTTATGTCGAGCGGTTGTTTTTATTATGATGAACGAGGTTTCTGCCGTGCGGGTGTTATTGGGTTGCACGAGGTTTCTGTCGCGCTATTGTTACTATTGATATTTTCACATGCGACGTGAAAAGGTGGGATATATATATATTGGTTTCACATGTGGCGAGACAAGGTGTGAACATTATTATGTATGTGTGGCGAGACAAGGCGGGCAATTACTTTATTATTGCGCACTTGGCAAGACAAGGTTGGCTATATCAGGGATTCATTTGTGATGACTTGTGATGGAATGGGGGAATTCTTGTTGTTGATATTTGTGTAGTGGTGAACTTACATGTGTGTGTTCTATCTTGTGGAAGAATTGTGCGAAAACATTCTACTTGTTTTCCAATTCTTTTTCTATACTTACTAGCTAGCATGAACTATGTTAGAACACTTGCACAAGCATACACATAGTTAAGCACTCTTATCGGTTAAGAGGATTCTCGATATTGATGAGTATAGATGCACACCCTTCTTTACTTGCCTTCTATGTGAGAATGGCTCTAATAGGCACGTGAGTCGTCAGTGCAGTTATAAATTGTAATGAGGGCACAAGATACCGAGTGTTAGGGTTCAGAAATAAGGACCCGTGCGTTGTGAATATTCTGAGGTTCGGTACCTCGTGGAGTTTATTGTCTTATAACCTGGATTGAAACCAGCCTTCCTTTATCTGTGATCATCGGATTTAGACTGTGTTCCGTTCATTCTACTGTGTCATTATTATAGGGTTCCGCTGTTAGTTGTTGTTTTCCTTTCTTACTGCAATTTCCGTATTATTTTGTCATTATGTGTAGTTTTATTATAAATCGTACTCTGTTGTTTCTAAACTTATACTTGTTTAGGTTATTTAGTCCAGTAGGTGTCTTGTCTATTCCTCGTAACTACTCCACTGAGGTTAGACTTGATAGTTGTTGGGTACCGCTATGGTGTGCTCATACTACACTTCTGCAAATTTTTGTGCAGATCCAGGTATTTCGAAGTTAGTTGATCATTAACTAGTTGTGCGGATTGTTGTTGTGGAGACTCAAGGTAAACATTTTGATGCATTCGCAGGCTTCGGAGTCACCTTCTGGTTTTGTATTCACACTATTTACCTTATTTCAAAATAGTTGTATTTAGAAACTTTCTTACAAACTCTGTAGAGCTTATGACGTGTACTACTGGTTTCTGGAATTATAAATTTTATAGAGATTTCTATTTCTTGATTGTTCGATGTTAGTTAAATATTGTTGTTATTTCAGTTAATGTTAGGCTTACCTAGTCCCTAAGACTAGGTGCCATCACGACACCCAACGGAGGGGAAATTGGTTCGTGACAAGTTGGTATTAGAGCTCTAGGTTCACAGGTGTTACGAGTCATAAGCAAGTTTAGTAGAGTCTTGCGTATTGATACTCAGACGGTTGTACTTATCTTCGAGAGGCTATGAAACAATTAGGACAGTTCACTTCCTTCATTCATATCGTGCGAGTTTATTGATCTCAAAGTTTGAGATTTTATCATTCCATTATCTCACAGATGGTGAGGACACGATCTGCAGTTACTGATGACGCTGCCCCCGAAGTAGGTGTAGCTAAGGGCAGAGGTAGAGGTCGAAGAGGAGCACGTGCCGTAGCTAAAGCATCTACTAGAGCAACAGTTGAGAAGCCACCAGTAGCTCCGGCTGGGGGACAGGTACCGGAGGCGCTTGCTGTTACCCTCGAACTTCAGGAGACATTAGCATATTTCCTGAGCATGTTTGCTACATTGGCTCAGGCGGGGTTGATTTCGGTTGCACCAGCTGCTTCATAGACCAGGGGAAGAACCTAAACTCTGTCGTCCACACTCCAGAGCAATGAGTTCATATTGGTCAGGTTCCAGGGGTCCTGGAAACACAGCCCATGGTTCCATTTCATCCCGTGGCTAGCGTTGCAGCATCTGAGGAAGAACAACTTAGACTTGAGAGATACAAGAAGTACCACCCTCCAACCTTCAGTGGATTGGCCACAGATGATGGCCAAGGTTTTTTGGAAGAGTGTCACCGTATTCTTTGTACTATGGGTATTTTGGAGACAAGCGGGGTTCCTTTTATTACTTTCCAGCTCAGGGGAGCGACTTATCAGTGGTGGCGGGGGTATGAGTTGGGTAGCCCGGCCGAGGCAGCTTCACTTACATGGGTTCAAATTTCGGAGATGTTCCTAAGAGAGTTTATACCTCAGTCCTTTCGGGATGCATGGCGCATGGAGTTTGAGCAGCTGCACCATGGCACTATGTCATCAGATGTAGTGATTTGGCCAGACATGCACCTGCTTTGGACGCTACAGTTAGACAGTGTTTTCGTAGATTCATTGAGGGGCTTAGGCATGCTATTCAGTTCAACATGGCTCAGGAGTTGGAGTCGGATGTTTCGTTTCAGCAGGTGGTAGGGATTGCTCGCCCAGTAGAGGACATGTGGGACCAGGAGAGACAAGGTGGGGCCGGGAGAGAATGGGAAGGCGAGGTCAGGAGAGAGAGAACAGTGAGGTGGCCTCGCAGACTGGAGAGATCTACTGGTCTTTATTTTGGAGGCAGGGAGCACGGTAGAGGTTTTATGGGTCAGCCAGTTTAGTTTGCACTTCAGGCTTCACGTGGTGTTTCAGGTACTCATTGGTCTTAGAGTACCCGTACTGTATAGTTTCCACAACCACGTCTGTATTGAGGTTTCTTTGAGTATGGAGATACCAGCCACATGGTGAGAGATTAGCATAGACTCCGGACAGATGTGTCACGGTGGGGTATTCAGGCGAGTAGAGGGCGGCAAGAGGGGGAGGCCCGGCCCGGCCCGTTGATGTGTTTCATATAGTAGGATAGAAGCTGCTGCGTCAGATGATGTCACACAAGTATGCTTTCGGTTTGTTATAGAGGAGCACTATTCGTATTTTGATTCGGTTCTGCTTATCGGGGCGATTTCCCCTATTTGTTGCCCCACCTATGGGTGAGTTCATGACATAGTACTATGTTTATGTGTTTCCCTTGTTGGGAGATTCTATGAGTGGTTGCCCGTGTCTATTGTTTGTTTTTATTATTTATTGAGAGTTACAAGGCTAGAAGTGGATTCCTATTGTCCTCTATGGTAGGCTTTGATGTGATTCCTGAGTAAATTGGTTATGATCTGTGATTTAGATGCTCTATCGGGGTTAGAGTTTAATAAATGTTGTGATTTTATTGATAGAATTGAGTTAGTTGAAGGTTTCAATCGGTATGATGTGTATTCGACTTGTGATTCATAGTTGAGGGTGAGACCCTCGCGATTTCATGTTATTTGATATTTTTGAGCCAGGCTCCATGATGCGGTGCAAGTTATATCAGGATGAGATCCTTGTGATTTGTTAATATACTTTGATTTTTCCTTTTTAAATTGATTTTTAGTATGGTACTAATAGAGAGTTGTGCATGTATGGATTGATATTTCCCTTATGTGTTTTTCCTTACGTATTCAGTCATTTTTTCTTTGTGCTTCATGCATTTTAGCTCGTGGGGTGTGTTCCCGGTGGCATTAGTTGTGACTTGTTGATCCGCATGTATAGTTATGAGGTTTTCGTGCTGCTTGCATCATTTTCAGCGTTGTGGAGGTTTGAAACAAGGTTCTAACGGATATGAGGCTACTTGTCGGTGCTGGATTTTATTACGGGCAGCTATTGTGATCATGATGTTATTATGGGCCTATGTGTGATGTGTCATATTGTGTGGTCGTACCTTGTGGGTGTAGGCATGAGTTGTTGCAGCTGGTCCAGACTGATACCGGGTATGGATTTAGAGTTGGGTCTTTTGGAGATGAACAAAAGGTGAAAATTTTGACTCTAAGGCTTATTGGTGTTGGTAGAAGGGATAAATTACAGTTGAGATGGTGTCGTCAGGCTTATATGGGTTGCGGTGACGTAGGGTCACCTACGAGTGTATGTTGGATGGGTGTATTCAGTGATTTGATGACTTCGAGACGAATCTTGGCACGTTCGAGGACAAACACTTATTTTAGATGGGGAGGATGTAACGACCCGGCCGAACATTTTGAGAATTTAAGTCCCGTTTGGCGACATAAAGTCTTGATCAGCTTCGTATTAGGTGTAATGACTTGTGTGCGTGGTCGAGTTCAATTACTGGATGATTCATAGTCAAATTGGAAGAAGGATTCAAGTTTTGGAAGCTTAAGCGGTAAGAGTTGACAAGAATTTGACTTTTGTGTAAATGACTTCTGAATGGGTTTTGATTGATTTCAACAGCTTCATGTGGTGATTTTGGACTTAGGCGTGCATCCGGATTTAGATTTGGGGGTCCATAGGGTAATTTGGTGCATTTCGGCAAAAGTTGGAAAAATTTATGTTTGGAAGGTTTGACCAAGAGTTTACTTTGGTGATATCGGGGTCGGAATGTGCTTTCAAGAGTTTGAACAGCTCTATTATGTTATTTGGGACTTGCCTGCAAAATTTTACGTCATTCCGGGTTGATTTGATAGGTTTCGGCGCGAGTTTTAGAAATTAAAAGATTTGAAAGTTCATAAGTTTGATTCATGGCGCGATTCGTAGTTTCTACGTTGTTTGATGTGATTTGAGACCTCGATCGAGTCTTTGTTAGGTTATGGAACTTGTTGGTATGATTAGACGGGGTCTCGGGGGCCTCGGATGTGTTTCGGATTGGCTATGGGCTATTTCCTTCTATTTTGAAATGCTATTTTCAGTCATCTAGTTTCCTTCATCGCGTTCGCGGCACTTCCTCCTCGCCCGCGTAGTGTAATCTTGGAGGATGCATTATTTTTTCTCCGCGTTCGCATGTCTCCTTCTGCAATCATTGAAGCTACCCATTCCCTCTTTCGTGTTCGCGTCCGTCTCTTCATGTTCGCGAAGGTGTGCCATTCCATTCTTCGCATTCGCGTAGGCCAGTCGTGAGCCATCCGACTTTTCTTCTCCGCTTTTTCAAGCGTGTTGTCTCGATCACGAAGCACAAACTGGGAAGCACTCTTTTCCTTCTTCGCGATCACAGTTATTGCCGCGATCGCGATGCTTTAACACCTGGGCAGCAGAATATATCTTCCAAATCGAGGTTTTGGACATTTTTATCATATCTTGAATTGTGGATGTCGGTTTTGAGTGACTCTTTGTGGGATTTTCAAATAAATCAATTGGGTAAGTTCCTTTTACCTATAATTTATGATATTACATGATTTTATCTTTATTTTTATATTTAATTTATGTTTTGGGTTGAGGAAGAAGGGGGTTTTTGAAGAAAACTTTCAAAATGAAAATTCATGATTTGAGGGACGAATTGGTATCGGAATTTGATAATTTTAGTATGCTTGAAATCACATCGGAATAGGTGTTCGGATTTTCTGAAATTTTTCGGGTTTCGAGGTGCGGGGTCGGGGGTCGACTTTTTGGTTGATTTTTAGATTTTGACAAATATTGAGGCTTTATGATCTGGAATAGTTTCTTATGCATTTTATTTATGTGTTGAAGATATTTTGGCTATATTGGAGCCATCTGGAGGTGATTTCACCCGAGAAGTTCATTTTTGAGTATCGGTCTGTCTTTCTTGAGATAAGTATCTTGCCTAACCTTGTGTGGGGGAACTACCCCTTAGGATTTGAGTCTTCTATGCTAATTGTATCTTATAAAGTCCGGGTATGCGAGGTGACGAGTACGTGCTCGGGCTTAATTGTGTAAAGTTCGCCTTTTAGTGTTCTTAGGTCCTTGTATTCACTGAGTATGAAGTTGTTTTTGTTACGATTAAGCTCCTTAATTACTAGTTTCATGTTTACCTGCTTTAATTGGAATTAATAGCTTCATGATCCACTTGTATTTCCTATTTGACTCTTATATGACTTAACTAAAGATTGTTACTTCTTCTATTGTCATGCTATCTTTCCCTAAATGGTTATCTTTATTTGAATTTATAATTATGCCTTCTGTAATTGTTCATCCTTAATTGAGGTTATGATTATCTTTTCACGGCTTATCCTTAATTGAATTTGTTGTATCTCTTTCGTAATTGCCCAACCGTAAAAGAAGTTTAGATATCCTATATCTTAGTTGACTTGTTTTGGAATTATTTGACTCGTGTTAGCTACCTTGTTGTTGAACTGTACATTGTGGGACCGTTGTTTCATATTATTTCCTTCCTTATTTAGTTGTTCTTATAATGACTAGAATTCTTTATTATGGCTACTCCTTGTGAACTAGTTATTCTGTTTCTCTGAGTTCTGGAATTTCTGAGTTCTGTCGTGCGGGTGTTATTGGGTTGCACGAGGTTTCTTTCGTGCTATTGTTACTATTTATATTTGCACATGCGGCGTGACAAGGCGGGCTATACATATGTGGGTAGTGCATGTGGTGAGACAAGGTGGGAACATTATTATGCACGTGTGACGAGACAAGGCAGGCATTTACTTTATTATTACGCATGTGGCGAGACAATACGGGTCATGCCAGGGATTGATTTATGATGACCTGTGATGGCTTGGGGCATTCTTGTTGTTGATATTTTTGTAGTGGTGCAATTACCTGTGTGAGTTCTATCTTGTTGAAAAATTCTGGGAAAACATTCTACGTGTTGTCCATTTCTTTTTCTATACTTATTGGCTGGCATGAACTATGTTTGAACACTTGCACAAGCATACACGTAGTTAAGCACTCTTATCGGTTAAGAGGATTCTTGATATTTCTGAGTATAGATGCACACCCTTCTTTACTTGCCTTCTATGTGAGAATGGCTCAATTTGGCACGTGAGTCGTCAATTGCGGAAATAAATTGTAATGGGGGCACAGGATGCCGAGTGTTAGGGTTCAGGTGGGACTCGTTAGTTGTGAATATTCTGAGGTTTGGTACCTCGTGGAGTTTATTGGCTTAAAACCTAGTGTGAAAGCAGCCTTCCTTTATCGCGCAAATCGCGCAACGGAGAGACTCTCGAGGGTGGTCCCAAGGGCCTCGAGGTCGAGCTTTACAATCTTGACAAGGGGATATCAATAATGGTATAACAGTGTTGAAGGCCTTAAGAATGACCTATTTATGATCAATACCAAGTAATAAATGAAGAATACTTCATGAACACAATAAATGAGAAGCAATAAATCAATGGAGCAATTATAGAGAATGTTTTGGTTAGAGGGCAGAGGATTTTCTTGTTCTTGTATTCAATATCATCCCTGTTACAAAGTGACAAGGTTCCCCTTTATATATGAGAGGGAATCCCAACATGGTACATGTTTAATTAATGCAAAGAGATATGGCTGGTACAACCATTTAATGCCACGGTACGGGCTTGTACTATTTTGTGTATCTTGTCAGCTTTAACCAAGTGCCCCTTGGGAATTTCCGCCTTTCCGCGTTGATCTTTGATTTGTACTGCGTCGAGGTCGAGGACTGTTGATATTCCCCCTCGATGCCAAAACTCGAACCATCCAGCCTTCTGAGCATCGAAATGACCGTAAAATCGGGCTCTCCGATTTTAGCCGTATACAGATAGTCCACGTGTTTCTTAGAATGAAGAGATAAAAAACGGTCTTGAATTTTTGCCTCTTCGACACTCCTATTATGACGTTAGTCCCTTATAGCATTAAATTACGTGACATGAAAATCTACGCAGAGGCCACTGTCAACACAATTCTCGAGAAGCCCATGAACCGTCATAGGTTCGACTCTTCTGCTTCAAGTATGCCCAAAGGGCCTCTATAAATACTACAATCACTTGCCTTTTCATAGTTTTGCATCTTCTTCATCTTCTCCCAACCTTCAAATTTTAACTAAGGGCTTTCCATTCTTATCTTCTGCTTGTGTACATTTGTTCATCTTCTCACTTCAAAACTCGATTGTTATCATGGCAAAAACATCCGAAACGGTTCCACAGAAGGAGGGGGATGCTTCTACATCATGCCCATCTAAGGGCAAGTCAAAAATTCCTCCTACCATCGAGCAATGCATCCCTGGCCCTTTTCACACCATTTCTGACTTAACAATAGAAAAAACCTCTTCTACACCGAGCCAATGTGATCGCATGTCTAGATACATAAGTGTAGTATCAGATATAGAGAGGGTAAAACTTGACTGTTGCTGGGGAGAGGCGGCCCGAGTAGAGATCCCTACGGCTGACGAAAGCATAGTCACGCACAAGGCTGGCTTTCTCAGTGTATATACATACCCCTTCACCTTAGGCCCCGTCGATTCTTCTTCTCCACCGATTGACCCGGTGATTCTTGATTTTTTCCATCAACACCGAGTGACACTCGATCAGATCTATCCTTGTATTTGGAGGATTGTATATATGTTTCGACATATCACCAACATGGTCGAGGGAATGACTTTCACGCTCGACCATTTGATCAGATTGTACAGCCCTCTGACTTTTCCGTGGGGGCCTTATTAAATTGCATTGTCGATCTACCAAGGCGTTCCTCGCCTACATCGACGAGGACAATTTAGAGAAACCATCAGCTATCTTATTGTTACATCTCGTGTTTTCGTATGTTAAAAGTATCGTCTTCAGTTAATTGACGTAGACTCGGGGATGAGATAATCTTTACGTTAACGTATTTACGTGATTTATAACAAGAGATAGAGAAGTGTCATGAAGGATAAAGGGTACACTAATTAAAGAAAACAGGCTTCATTGAAAGTGGCCAATTTAAGATAAAATACGGGTCAAGCGATAATACCCGATAATGATGGACTAGTACTATGCAAGGTACCATATGACCACGGTAGTATAATTTATAAAGTATATATGAAGTATATTAAAAATAAATAGAATTTTAAGTAATTTGTGCCAATTCTTAAATATGTGGGTAATTGGCTAATTACCAGGTAAGAGGACAATACCCGATTAATTAATAAGTGGATAAAATTAATAAAATCTATCCTCCAAAAATGTGACAGTTGGCCACATTGACTCCTTATATTTAATATGTGGCAAACAAGGATCAAAGCAAAAGACACCTCATACTTATATTTATATATCATCCAAAATAGAGTCATACTTACTACAATTAGAAGATTAGAAGATAGCTTTCAAATAAAAAGTCTAACACTATCACTCTCAAAAAAACAGAACCAAGAAATGACCAAAAAATTCCTAAAGCAAGAACCTTTCTTTTTTGGTTCAAACATTTCAACGCCAAGAACAGAAGCATAATCGTTCAAACATGTCAACTCCAAGAACAAAAGCTCAATCGTTCAAACACATCAACGAGTAGAAGCTTAATTCCATCCAAATTTTGCGGTTCTAAAAGAGTACGATGCATCTCCGCCAATAATATTATACGGAGTTTTCCCTACTTCGTGTATGTTAAGGCCATCCCTTCTTTCTTTTGGCATGGTCCAAATTATTCTGAAGAAACGAGCAAACACATAGTTTCATAAATTACTCTATTCATAGGATTACTAGGGGTTTCTATATTCTTGATTCCTCGTGTGATTATTATTATCTTCTGTTCATGGGTCCCAGAAAAATACGTATGTGATAATGTTTATTCGAAAGCCATATTGATTTTTATTGCATTCTAAGAAAATCTTATTAACATATTTCTTATGCATTTCATGCATTTATACATGTACATTGACCTATGACTCAGACGGCGTTATATACGCATATATATATGTATGTGAATATATATATATATATATATATATATGATATATGGGAAAGTTTATGGCGTTATATACGCAGCACCACTTGATCAGCTAATATACGTTGATGATTTGCCCACAGTGGCCGAGATGATATGATGGGATGCCCTCAGAGGCTTGATGATGTTATGTACATACAGATCTATCCATTACATGACATTTATATGCACATGCATGACATTATAAATGTTTCAGGATTTGTAAAGTTATTCAGAATTACAGATACATTTCTTTATTCCATATTTCATCTATGTCTCTATATACTGATTTTCATGCCTTACATACTCAGTACATTATTCGTACTGACGCCCTATTTCCCGGGGCTTGCGTTTCATGCCTGCAGGTGCAAACAGGTAAACTGACGGTCCCTCTTCTTAGGATCCCTGATCAGCGAGAGTTGGCGTGCTCCACTTAATCCGGAGCTGCTTTTGATTTTGGTACGATATGTTTGTATATAGATATATATGGGTATGACGTGGCTCAGTCCCGTCTCTGTCAGTTATGTTTCTATTAGAGGTCTGTAGACAGTATGTCTAGTTGGATAGTATGTGGCCTTGCTGGCTTCCAGTTTTAAGATGTATAGTTGTCTATAGCAGCCTTGTCGGCTCGTCCTACATATGTTATACGTATATGTATATATGCCTTCTTGTGCAGATTTCCTTCATGAACATTATTCTCGTAATTCAACAGATTTTATTTAAGTTCATCTTAGACACAAGTTTAGGTGTGTTTGACAGGTAGGACTCAGGCAACCATCGCAGCCCATCGGTTTGGGTCGTGACAAATATTCTTGAGAAAGATTGTACCGTACTCCCTTAGAAACACAATTTCACGCTGCTATAATATTAAGTAGTCTCATATGAATCGCTGAAGCTTCTTCCTTACATTGTAGAGATATATGTATCTCCCTTAAGTAATTTAGAGAGGGTTTTTTTAATCTTAGTGGGTGTAACGACCCGGCCGGTAGTTTTGAGCTCTAGCACGTCGTTCAGCAGTTAGAGGTCATGAGCAGCTCTGTTTCCGGTATTATGACTTGTAGGTGCGGTCAGAATTTAATTTCGGGAAGTTTAGAGTTTATTTGGAAAGAAAATTCTTATTTCGGAAGCCTTAAGTTGGAGAAATTGACTAAGATTGGGATTCTGAGTAAACGACCTCGTAATTAGGATCTGAAGGTTCCAGCAGGTTCGTATGATGATTTCGGACTTGGGCATATGTCCGGAACAGGTTTTGGATAACCCGGGAGAGTTTTGGCATATATTGTGGAAGTTAGTTTTTAGAAGGATTTCATATAAATTTGGGTTCGAAAGAATTTCAGAGTTATTGATGTCCGTTTGGGATTCCGATCCTGGGAATAAGGTATGGTGATTCTGGAGTTGGGAGCGCGATCGAAACTGAATTCGGATGTCCGTAGGTTATTTTGAAGTCATTTGGCTAAAGATAGAAATTTGAAGGTTTTTGAGAAATCCGACCGGAAGTGGAAATTATGATATCGGGGTGGGATACGATTCCGAAAGTTGGAACATGTCCGTAATGTCAAATATGACTTCTGTGCAAATTTGGGTTCATTCCGTTGTGATTTGATAGGATTCGGCATCGGATGTAGAAGTTGGAAATTTCAAGTTCATCAAGTTTGAATTTTAGTGCAATTCATGATTTCGGCGTTGTTTGATGTGATTTGAGGCCTCGAGCAAGTCCGCATTGTTTTGGAACAAGTTGATGTAATTGGACGGGGTCCCGGGGGCTTCGATTGGATTCCGAGTGGTTAACGGATCAAGTTTGCTGTTTGAAGAAGTGCTGAGATTGTTATCATCTGGTGTGACCGCACCTGCGAGGCTTTGGACGCAGGTGCGGAGCCGCAAGTGTGGCTTTGGCGCCGCAGGTGCGAGTTTTGGCTGGAGCTAAGGAAGTCGCAGGTGCGGGAGTTTGGGTGCACCTGCGGGAACGCGGGTGTGAAGGTTGGATCGCATGTGCGAAATGAGGCATGGGCAGAATGTTTTAAAACGGGAATTTTGATAATTCTCCTCCTATTTTCAATTGGTATGGGCGATTGTTGAGAGCTTCAAGGAGGGATTTTCGTCAAGGATCACAAGGTAAGTTATCCCAACTCTTTTTAAGTTAAAGCATGGTCTAGGTACAGATTTGAGTATGGGCATTTTTGGAAAATATGGAATTTTGAAGAAAACCCTAAAAATTTGGTAATTTTGATTCTAGCCACGAATTTGAGCATGAAAATTAGAGTAAATTGTATATTTGAGCTAGTAATTCTATGGGTAGAGTTTATCTTCGACAAATTTTGAAATCCAGGCACGTGGGCTCGAGGGCATTTTGGTCAATACTTCGAGCGGATATGAGAATTTATATAGTCTGAATTTTTACAAGTATTAGGGTATATTCTCATTGGTTTGCCCGTTATTTGGCTAGTTTTGGAGGGTTGTTTATCAATTGGAGTCGTCAGAAGGGCTTGTGAAGCCTGTTATGGAATTTTCGGAGCGAGGTAAGTCTCCTTTCTAACTTTGTGAGGAGGAATTGTCCCCCATAGATGAACTAAATGAATACATGCTATTAATTGCGGGGGCTACGTGTGCACGAGGGGACAGGCGTCCATGCGCATCTACTAATATGCTTATGTCCGGGTAGTCTAGGACCCACTAGCATGCCTTACTTGTTGGACTTGTGATCTTGCCAGTAATATTACACCGCTAATATGATCGAAATAGTAATTGAATACCTAAGAAGACTAGAGTTCATTTTCGTAATCATCTAGAAAGAGAATTTATTCTTCCTAGCGTAATTGTGTTCCGGCCAGATTTGTAATATTTGAAAACCTCGTCAAACGTGGCAAATGAATTCCCAGAAACGATTTATATACTATCTTCATGTTCACCTACAGTGAATTTTATCATTTTTTTGACAAGCTATTTTCTTGATAAAAATGCGGATTTATTATGTGACTACATGTACATATGAGCACATGAGTTGTAGGTATGATTTGCGAGCAGGTTAGCCTTATTATTATTATGTTGACCGCGTCGCATGATCGATTCGCAAGCGGGGATAATAGATGCATCTACGGTTTTAGCCATTCAACCCTCGGCAATGCACAATTTATTATTGTTGGTCCGCGCTATTCGACTCTCGTCACTTTGTTTGCGCATGATAAATGTTGCGTATTTCCTGTGTTTTATGCATGTTTATCGGCCAAAAGAAGTTTTAATTGCCTGTTAAATAGAAGAAGAATGGATGTGTAAAATGTGAAATAAGTCTGATGTTTCTTATCCCTGATTATTATTTAATTGTCTATGATACTCATGCTTAGCACCTTACTTGATTATAATTAACCGACTTATAGCAAGTGTCTAATTCGACCTCTCGTCACTACCTGTCTGAGGTGAGGCGGGATACTTACTGAGTACACACTGTTCTCGTACTCATGCTACACTTGTTATGCATTTTGTTGCACAGGTACCTTCTTAGCAATATGACTGACTTGGAGACTTAGACGAGTTGCATCACTCAGAGATGACCCGCATTCGGTAGAGTCTTCCTCTATGTATTCTATTTTCATTTTTATTCCTTGCCCAATTTGTATTTCAGACAAGCTTTGTAGAATTTGTAAAATTCTTAGAAATTACTCATGTACTTGTGTCACCGGGTTCTGGGATGTGTTGGGATGTACTTTATTAAAATGGAGTATTTGACTGTTATTTTTACTTAAACGATTTTGTTTAGTTGTTAGGTGTTAAAGTGAAAGGTAATGATTTCAAAAATGCTAAAACAGGAAATTTAGCTTAACTATTTAATGATTGGCTTTCCTAACAGCGGTGTCCGGCGCCATCACGACCTTATGGATTTTGGTCGTGACAACATGGTATCAGAGCTCTAGGTTCCCTTAGGTTTCACGAGTCATGAGCAAGTCTAGTAGAGTCTTGCGGATCGGTACAGAGATGTCTGTACTTATCTTCGAGAGGCTACAGGGCTGTTAGGAGTACTTTCCTTCTTGATTCCTCATGGTGCGATTTGATTCCTCCGAAGCTTATGCCTACGTTTCTTCCTACTCAATCTTACGCGTCGCGAAGCGCTTGCTATTAACGAGGAATTTGAGGAATTGAAATGGTGTTATGCGTGTGGTGCGGGATGTTTCTCCCTACGAAGATGATTGAGGCTATTGTTGTTGCTCTGCGGAAGAGTAATATGTTGTTTCAGCCAGTAGCTGTGATTCTGAGGACTTGAGGTTATGCTCATGTTGTGATCATATTTACGATTGGTTATCGCGCGATGTCGATATGATGATAGAATGCTTGCCCATATGTTGGGGGTGATGAATGGCTTGAAGGGAGGTCTTCTCAGGGCGTGATTTCGAGATTTCAGCATCTTAGTTCCGGTAGAGTAAAGGCATTTGTACTATAAATGATCAAGTTTTGGATAGATAAAGCCGTAAGACTTGGTGTTTTCAAGTGAGGTGGGATATGCACCTGTGATGTGATGTCGTCGTCACTGATCGAATGGAATATGTTAAGTTTGTCGGTGCTATGGTTTCTTCGGTTGCGTGGGGTTCTTGTATTGTGATTGTATTGAAGAAGCGGCTGTCAGATACCGTGAGGCACGGTGGTTCCGTACTGGATAAATGTTGATAATGAAAGCAGCTCGAGATAGATGATCTTCGGAGAGTTTGAAGTCGTGGCGAACTGCTGGATTAAGAACTACAAAGAATGATATTGAATGGAGGTAGCAATTGGGCAGCAAACGATGAAGGAAGATATGTGAAAAGTACTAGGCGGTGGTTCCCTTTCTAAAAGGCCAGGTGTAAGGAACGGAAGTCAGGTAGTTGTTTAAAGGAATTAGTTTAACAAGTGGGAGAGTGGCAGCGTAGGACCGGAGTTCAGTGGTAAGACAGTTTCCTGTCTTGACGGAAATTTTGAGAGTTTTAGTTGATGGTGATTGAGTCCATGAGCTTAAGTTTAAATGTGGGTTATTTCGGCGGAAGGTTGGATACAACAGGGAGGAGTTGTTAGGAATGAAGAAGGACGCAATGTGGCAGTGAATTTGAAGATGTTGTAGCGCATTTAGTAGATGTCCATGAGGCGCGGACGGACTGGTAAAGTTGGTGAATGAGAGCAGGCTTAGGATGGGGTATTGATGTTACAGAGAGTGTGCATTTTAGTATCGTTGGAAGGTGTCAATTGGTGATTTCCACAAGTGGGTTATCTCCTGTGAGTAAGTTAGGTTTCATGGTTGGCAAGTTTCTGCGAGGGATTCTGGTGGCTATTCGGTAGGAGGCAGAATGTGTGAATGGTGCTACAGAATTTGAGTTTTTGGGGAATGATGACATGGACTTCGGAAGAATTGGACGGATTGGTTAAGAAAAATCATGCTAACAAAGGAGAAAGGATCTCAGCACGGTCTAGAGTGGTGCAAGGAGTAGCTTAAGGCTAAGTGGGGGAGTCCACCACCTGCAAGCGGGTTGTTGGATTTTGTTCTCATGGGGTGGCAGATTGTCAGCGTAATGGAAAGTTATTGCAGCTAAGGGAAAGGAGTAAAATGGTTATTGTGCGTGGGATTTGACGAATGTGTGCAAAAGTTGGCCCTATTGGACCAGGATTAGGCTTTGGAGGATTCATAATTTAAGCTTAATGCATAGACGAGTTGTAAGGGTAGTAACTCAGTCACGTACTTCATTGAGAATGTTCATGCGCTGGAAGAGCCTTGGAGTTGATCGTATTCGGGTCCAGTCAGAGTGGGTGACTTTCAGTAGCGGTCCTAGCAAACTCGAAGGTTAAGAATGCGGTCTTTAAGGGTTTCAGGAAGCAGTATGATTAATAATCGAGCTTTTGCAGTATAATTTCTGAGAAAGGGAAAATGGTTGGAGTGTTCAATGATATTTTTCAGCGTGCAGGATAGTGTTGGGGGCAGTGATAGAAGTAAACTCAGGGGTGTAGAAAGATTATCAGAAGGGTATGAGACGGTTTGTGGGATTGAGATAACATGGTCTCGTGAGTCAAGGCCACTCGAGATGAGTGAGGATTGAGTTTGTTATGAGTTGAATGGGGTTACTATTGTTTCTGAGGCGATTAAGGATAATTAAAAGAAGATAGATTGGTTAGCCTTGGTTGGAATGGCACATGTGCGACAGTGATCAGTTCCTTCAATGTGGTTAAGTTATGCATGTGGTTTGTGCCGGCGTGTGCGAGGCTTCTCGGCCGCGATAATGGATTTATTTGGAAGAATTCAAGTATTATGGCTTGTCAGGTATTGGCAGATCCCGGAAGGATCATGGGGGTATAGACTATTCCCTGAGGAATTGCCCGTTTTGTGATTATGAGAATTCACTCGTGTGTTGTTATGGTTATCTTGAATTGAGGTGGGAAAAGAAAAAAAAAGGCTTCTATATGACGGGGTGTTCATCCTATTAGTGGTTCAAGAGTTATGATGGAATTCTTGCGCTATCTCATATTGACATGCAGGTGTAGTAAGCAATATGTAATTGGAAGTAAGGATCAAGATTGCGATTCGGTGTTGGCAAGGATGTCATGAGCTCGGGCGAGCAAGAAAAAGGGATTAGAAAGTTCAGAGTAGACTGGTGTTATCTTCAGTGTCACCTGAGATCGATATTTGGTTAAGGAGGCTTGTACCCTGGTCATGGGTTCTTGATGTGTTTTGCAGTGTTAGTACGGTCGGTTGTATGGGTGTGCAGACTTGTTACCTCGTGGAGGGTCGTGGGAGCGTGACATAGGAAGATTGTATAAGTGTGACATGTAGTCACCTGATTGATTGAAGATTTAGGCCAAGTATAAGAAAATGCAATATTGCTTGTTTGAAAATTTATGCTAGGAAGGCGTTCAGTCCAGCTAGTTGTGGGTTGTTGGGTGTTGTCCCGTCTATGATGGTTGTTCTTGCGTGTTATGAGACGAAGTAGGTTATTTTGGACCAAGATAAGGCTATCAACTTAGTTCATTGTGAGAAGAATCGGGTTGAAGTGTATGAATGGATTTAAACAAGATTATGGGCTTCAAGCGAGTCAGATGTGTTCATTTCAGTATAGCGCTCCTCAAGGATGGGAATTTGTGAAAAATATGGGAATTTGTGGAAAATATGGAGTTTTGAAGAAGAACCTAGAAGGTTGGTAATTTGGATTCTAGGCACGAATTTGAGCATGAAAATTAGAGTAAATTGTATATTTGAGCTAGTAAGTCTATGGTAGAGTTTATCTTCGACAAATTTCGGAAGCCGGACACGTGGGCCCGAGGGAATTTTGGTCAATACTTCGAGCGGAGATGAGAATTTATATAGTCTGAATTTTTACAAGTATTAGGGTATATTTTCCTTGGTTTGCCCGTTATTTGGCTAGTTTTGGAGCGTTGTGCATCAATTGGAGTCGTCGGAAGGGCTTGGCAGCCGGTTATGGAATTTCGGAGCGAGGTAAGTCTCCTTTCTAACTTTGTGAGGGGGAATTGTCCCCCATAGATGAACTAAATGAATACATGCTATTAAATGCGGGGGCTACGTACGCACGAGGTGACGGGAGTCCGTGCGTAGCTACTAATAGTCTTATGTTCGGCTAGTCTAGGACCTACTAGCATGCCTTACTTGTTGTACTTGTGATCTTGCCAGTAATATTAGATTGCTAATATGATCGAAATAGTAATTGAATACCTAAGAAGACTAGAGTTCATTTTCTTAATCATCTAGAAAGAGAATTTATTCCTCGTTGCGTAATTGTGTTCCGGACAGATTTGTAATATTTGAAAACCTCGTCAAACGTGGAAAATGAATTCCTAGAAATGATTTATATACTATCTTCATGTTCACCTAAAGAGAACTTTATCATTTTCTTGAGAAGTTGTGTTTTTGATAAAAATGCGAATTTATTATGTGAATACATGTACATATGAGCATCTGAGTCGCACGTATGATTCGCGATCAGGTTAGCCTTATTATTATTATGTTGACCGCGTCGCATGATCGATTCGTGAGCGGGGAATATCAATGCATCTATGGTTCCAGCCGTTCGACCCTTGGTAGTGCACAATTTATTATTATTGGTCCGCGCTTTTTGACCCTCGGCACTTTGTTTGCGCATGATAAATAATGCGTATTTCTTGTGATTTATACATGTTTATCGGCCTAAGGAAATTTTTATTCCCAGTTAAAAGAAGAAGAATTGATGTGTAAAATGTGAAATAAGTCTAATGTTTCTTATCCCTGATTATTATTTATTTGTCTATGATACTCATGCGTAGCACCTCACTTGATTATAATTAACCGACTTATAGCAAGTGTCTAATTCGACCTCTCATCACTACCTCCTTGAGGTTAGGCGGGATACTTACTGAGTACACATTTTTTTCGTACTCATGCTACACTTGCTGTGCATTTTGTTGCACAAGTACCTTCATAAAAATATGGCTGACTTGGAGACTTCGACGAGCTGCATCACTCGGAGACGACCCGCAGCAGTAAGAGTCTTCCTCTATGTATTGTATTTTCATTTTTATTCCTTGTCCAATTTATATTTCGGACAACCTTTGTAGAATTTGTAAAATTCTTAGAAATTGCTCATGTACTTGTGTCACCGGGTTCTTGAATGTGTTGGAATGTACTTTATTAAAATGGAGTATTTGACTGTTATTTTTACTTAATAGGTTTTATTTAGTTGTTACGTGTTAAAGTGAAAGGTAATGATTTCAAAAATGCTAAAACAGGAAATTTAGCTTAACTATTTATTGATTGGCTTTCCTAACAGCGGTGTCCGGCGCCATCACGACCTTATGGATTATGGGTCGTGACAGTGGGTGTGGGCCCCACATATGTGATGACTATGTCACGACCCGGAATTTCCACCGTCGAGACCGTGATGGCGTCTAACAATTCACTTGCTAGACAAGCCAATGGTAGAAAATTTTACTTCTTTTAGCAGTTCAAATATTAACATTGATAATGAACTAAAATAACAGATATGTTCTAAGTACAAATGAAAAAATTAAACAGCCAATCGTCTATTACAATTCCCTGAATCTGGTATCACAAGTTCACGAGCTTCTAAAGTAATACACATAGAGGTATGAAATAAGTATAAAATTGATTGAATGAAGTTGCACAGCTAATAGAAAATAGATGGGGACTCCAGTTTTTGCGGGCGCTGAACAGCCGTACCTCATGTCTCTACAATATCTGATCTGGGCTCACTAATGACTGCTGATAGGACCGTCTCCAAAATATGCACAATGTGCAGAGTGTAGTATCAGTACAACCGACCCCATATACTTGTAAGTTCCGAGCCTAACCTGGACAAGGTAGTGACTAGGCTAAGGCGGGGTACTTATACAAAACTTGTACACAATATATATAAAATGACAGAATAATAGAAATGCATAACATAACCAATAGCCAACGGAAACGGATAACCACAACCTCTAGAGGGAACCAATGTCGCCTAGAATTACCAATCCTTACTATATCAGATAATGAAAAAAATGCAGTTCAGGAAATAGGAACATATAGTTTTTTTGCGTCGCGCAACCCGATTCTACCAGACATCACAAAATTCTCCCTTATTCCTCTATAACAATAACAATAACATTAAACAATATATATATATATATATAAACAATATATATATATATATATATATGTTGCGGCGCGCAATCCGATCCCACCAGAAATCACAAAATCCTCCTTTATTCCTCCGTACCAATAACAATATTAGTAAATAATATATATATATATATATGGGGCGGCGCGCAACCCGATCCCACCATAATATTAATAGGATAATTCACCCTTATTTCACCATATTAATCCACTCTTATTCCTCCTGTTGAAGCGTGCAACCCGATCCCACCGTATAGGTAAATTCACCCTTATTCCTCCATACTAATCCTCCCTTATTCCTCATGTTGTGACGTGCAGCCCGATCCCACCATGTCAGTACCAAACACTCAATGTACACAGTCAATTTATAATCTAAATCACAAGGCCTTTACAATAAATAAATACCAAACTGAACCAAGCAAAGGAAACCTTGATCAATACAAAATCTACTCAAATAATACTACATAGCGAGTCCAATCCAGTAATTTACAATTAAAAGGTGAAACAAGTCAAATTAAGCAAATAGAAGTGATTAGGGGGTCTATGGGAAGAACTAACATAGCTAACAGGAGAAGATGTTGATTAACACGTAGCAGTTAAGCATGGAAGCATTTAGAGCATATAACAATTAAGACAAGGAATGAAACAATTAAAGGAAAGGGGTAAATCAGAGAAAACAGATAATTTGGAAACGTATAAGCGCTAGTCACCTTGCATATACGCCGCTTACATGGATTTCACATAATCACATAATTCGAAGGTTCCTAATTCCCTCAAGTCAAGGTTAGACACAACACTTACCTCTATCCTGAGGCTACTCACTGCTCAATTACCGCTTTTCCCCTAGTTTCCACCTCTGCACCACTCGTATCTAGCCATAATCAACTTAATAACATCAATTATTGCTAAGAAAATCAATTTCAATACATAAATTTAGGTTTCCCAAACTTTCCCCCAAAAGGTCAAGAATTGACCCCGGGCCCGCTTGGTAAAAACTCGAGGTTCGGACCAAAACATATTTACCCATTCACCCCCGAATCTGAATATTTAACTAGTTTCGAAATCTGACCCCAAATGGAGGTCTAATTTTCGATTTCTCAAAAATCCCTAAGTCTACCCAAACACCTAATTTCTACCATGAAACTCCTAGATCTTAGGTTGAAATCTTGTAAAATGAAGTGAAAACTGAAAGAAACGAGTTAAGAATCACTTACCTATGATTTGGGAAAGAAGTGGTCTTTGAAAAATCGCCTAGAGGGTTTCTTGTTTTTGAATGTTTTGAAAAATGAGAAAAATCCCTTCTAAATCATGATTTACCAGCTGCAGATGTTGCATTTGCGACCTGAGCTTCACAATTTCAAAGCTCGCAAATGTGAGAAGGATATTGCAAATGCGAACCTATCGCATTTCTTTTCTGTAGCCTTCGCAAATATGCGAAGTAATATGTTCGCAATTGCGAACATCAAACTTCTGAAAATGCGACACTAACCTCGCAAATGCGAGAGTACCCAATCTCAGCACATGCTCGCAAATGCGATGTTTCTTCGAAAATGCTAGGCTCGCATTTGTGAGCCAAACCTCGCAATTGCGAGACCTGCAGACCTAAAGCACACCAACTATTTTTCTAAGTTCATTTCACTCTGTAGCCAATCTGAAACTAACCCGAGCCCTCAGGGCTCCAAACCAAGCATGCACACAAGTCTTAAAATATCATATGAACTTGCTAGTGCGATCAAATTTCCAAAATACTATCTAGAACTGCGAATTTAGCACCAAATCACATGAATTCCCAAGAACACTTTGAAATTCCTATTTTCACAACCAGACGTTCGAATCACGTCAAATCAGTTCCATTTCTCACCAAATTTCACAAATAAGGTATAAATATCATAACAGACCTATATCGGGCTTCGGAACCACCCGATACCAACAAGATCAAACATTAATCAATTTCATAAAATCATTAAATTTTTGGTCTTTCAATTTTCCACAAAATTTTTTATCCCGAGCTAGGGAACTCAGAATTCGACTCTGGGCATACGCCAAGGTCCCATATTTAACTACGGACCCACCGGGACTGTCAAAATATGGGTTCGGGTCCATTTAATCAAAACGTTTACCAAAGTCAACTAAAATTAACCTTTAAGGCCAAAAAGTATTATTTCATCAATTTTCCACATAAAAGCTTCCCGGAAACATGCCCCGACTGTGCATGCAAATCGAGGAGGGTAAAAATGATCTTTAAGGCTAAATAGCGCAGAATTGAGTTCTAAAACATAAGATGACCTTTTGGGTCATCACAATCTCCACCTCTAAAATAATCGTTCATCCTCGAACAGATATAGAAAAGTACATGAACAGGTGAATAGGTGGGGATATCTACTCTGCATGTCCGACTCAGACTCACAAGTAGCTGCCTCAACAGGCTGACCTCTCTACTGTAATTGAACTGAAGGATAAATTATCGACCTCAACTGGCGAACCTGGCATTCTAGAATAACCACCGGCTCCTCCTCATAAGTCAAATCCTTGTCCAAGTAGATAGATCTAAAATCTAACACGTGGGACGGGTCACCATGATACTTCCAGAGAATGGACACATGGAACACTAGATGAACTAATGATAACCCTGGAGGCAACGCAAGTTCATAAGCCACCTCTGCCTCTCTATCGAGAATCTCAAAAGGCCCGATATACCTAGGGTTCAACTTGCCCTTCTTTCCAAACCTCATGCACCCTTCATGGGTGACACTCGAAGCAACACCCTCTCCCCGACCATGAAATGCCACATCACGAACTCTACGATCGGCATAACTCTTTTTCCTGGACTGAGCTATACAAAGTCGATCCTAATAATCTTGACCTTATCCAAGGCCCCCTGTACTAGATCAGTACCCAACAACCGAGCCTCCCCCGGCTCAAACCACCCAACTGGCGACCTGCACTGTCTACCATATAATGCCTGATAGAGAGCCATCTGAATGCTTAACTGGTAGTTGTTGTTGTAGGCAAACTCTGCAGCGGGCAAGAACTGATCCTACGATCCTCCAAAGTCTATAACACAAGCACGGAGCATATCCTCCAAGATCTGAATAATATGCTCGGACTGCCCGTCCGTCTGAGGATGAAATGTTATGCTCAGCTCAACCCGCGTACCCAACTCACGTTGTACTGCCCTCCAGAAGTGCGAGGTAAATTGCGTACCTCGATAAAAAATTATAGACACGGGAACACTATGAAGATGGATGATCTCCAGAATATAAATCTCTCTCAACCGCTCTAAAAAATAGGTAACTTCCATAGGAATGAAGTGTGCCGACTTAGTCAGCCTACCCACAATGACCCAAACGGCGCCGAACATCCTCTAAGTCTGTGGGAGTCCAACAACAAAGTCCATAGTGATATGCTCCCACTTCCACTCAGAAATCTCCATCTGTTGAAGCAAACCACTAGGTATCTGAGACTCATACTTCACCTTCTAACAATTCAGGCACCGAGCTACATAAGAAACTATATCCTTCTTAATCCTCCTCCACCAATAATGTTGCCGCAGGTCTTGGTATATCTTGGCAGCGCCAGGTGAATAGAATAACGAGAATTGTGGGCCTCCTCAAGGATCAACTCACGAAACCCATCAGCATTAGGCACACACACACGACCCTACAACCTCAAAACCCCATCATCTCCAATAGTAACCAGCTTGGCACCACCGTGATGCATTGTATCCCTAAGGACCAACAAATGAGGGCCATTATACTGTTGATCTCTGATACGCTCAAAAAAGGAAGACCGAGCGACTGTGCAAGCTAGAACACGACTGGGCTCTGAAATATCCAACCTCACAAACTGGTTGGCCAAGGTCTGAACATCTGAAGCTAGTGGCCTCTCACCGACTGGAATGAACGCAAGCCTGCCCAAACATACTGCCTTCCTACTCAATGCGCCGGCCACCACATTGGCCTTCCCCGGATGATACAAGATGGTGATATGATAGTCTTTCAATAGCTCCAAACACCTCCTCTGCCTCAAATTGAGATCCTTTTTCTTGAACAAATACTGAAGGTTGCGATGATCCGTGAAAACCTCACATGACATGCCATAAAGATAGTGCCCTCAAATCTTTAGTGCATGAACAATAGCTACCAACTATAAATCATGGACAGGGTAATTCTTCTAAATCTTGTAAACCTCACACGACCGTGTAAGATCCTGTACCTGATGGTAACACCAACACTGGCGAGTCATAGCTGTCTTGAGCTTCTAAAAGCTCGCCTCACACTCGTCTAACCATCTAAATGGGATACCCTTCTGGGTCAACCTAGTTAACGAGGCTGCTATAGATGAAAACCCCTCCACAAATTGTCGGTAATAACCTGCCAAACCCAAAAAGCTCCTGATCTCCGTGGATGAAGTGGGTCTAAGCCAGTTCTTGACTGCCTCAATCTTCTTAGGATTTACCTGGATGCTCTCTGTTGATACGATGTGTACCAAGAAACCGACTGAATCTAACCAAAACTCTCACTTCAAAAATTTGGCATACAATTAATTATCTCTCAGAGTTTAGAGCACTATCCTAAGGTGTTGCTCATGCTCGTCGCGACTGCGGGAGTATATCAGGATGTCATCAATAAACACAATCAAAAAGGAATCCAAATAAGGCTTGAACACTCGGTTCATCAAATCCATAAATGATGTTGGACATCACCAGAAACTCATAGTGCTCATACCGCGTCCGAAAAGTTGTCTTAGGGACATGAGATGCCCAAATCCTCTATTGATGGTAGCTAGATCTCAAATCAAACTTTGAAAACACCTTGGCACCATGAAGTTGATCAAATAAATCATCAATCCTTGGTAATGGATACTTTTTCTTGATGGTGACTTTGTTCAACTGTCCATAATATATACACATCCTCATAGACCCATCCTTCTACTTCACAAAAAAAACCGGTGCACCCCAGGACGAGACACTAGATCTAATAAAGCCCTTATCAAGTAAATCCTGCAACTATTCCTTCAACTCTTTCAAAGCTGGTGGGCCATCCGGTATGGCAGAATGGAAATGGGCTGAGTGGCCAGAGCCAAATCAATACAAAAGTTGATATCCTTGTCGGGTGGAATCCCCGGCAGTTCTGCAAGAAATACCTCTGGAAACTCACAAACAACAGGAACATAATCCATTGAAGGAACCTCCGCACTAGAATCACAAAGATAAGCCAAATAGGCCAAACACCCCTTCTCAACCGTACGTCAAGCTTCTATATAAGAAATAACCTTGCTGGTAGAATGGCCAGAAGTCCCTATCTACCCTAATCGAGGCAACCCCGACAAGGCTAATGTTACTGTCTTGGCATGACAGTCCAAAATAGCGTGATAAGGTGACAGCTAATCCATACCCAATATAACATTGAAATCCACCATATCTAAGAGTAGAAGGTCTACACTGGTCTCAAGAATCCCAATACTGACCACACACAAACGATATACACGATCTACAATAATAGCATCTTCCACCGATGTGGAAATATATACAAGGGCACTCAAAGAATCAGGGGGCACAACCAAATATGAAGCAAAATAAGATGACACATAGGAGTAGGTAGACCCCGGATCAAATAGAACTGAAGCATCTCTACTGCAAACTGAAACAGATCCTATAATGACAGTATCAGATTACTTAGCCTAAGGTCTGGCTGCAAAAGTATAACATCGAGGTTGGGCCCCACCACTCTGAACCATATCTATGGGACAGCCTCTAGCTGGTGGGCCTCCACCTCTTACGACCTAACCTCCACCTCTAACAGTCTAGACCCTACCTATGGCTACCTGACCCCTGCCTCTAGCTGGCTGAGCATGCACTGCAGTAACTGGGGCCGGAACCATGGAACGAGATACCTGATGCTGTGGCCGAACACCCATAATCTCGGACTGGTCCTCCGAATATGCCCATAATTACCACACTCAAAAAATCCATCCTGATATTGTGGCTATGGAAACTGAGACTGACCCGGATGAGTCGGCTGACCACGATAATAACTCTAACGAGGAGGTGCTCTGATAGGAGTTGCTGGTGCACTATAGGTTGGCTGGCCAAAAGGAGGCACATAAGAACCATGACTCCCTGAAGCACTGTGGGATGCCTGAAGCGCTGAATGGAATGGTTTGGGAGGATGGCCTCTACCAAAAATACCCCCGCCTCCAGATTTGGCGCCGCTGAACCCACCTGAATGACAAGGTCTTTATCTGACCCCTGAACTCCCTGTCCAAGAACCATCTCGACTCGCCTGACAACATTGGCCACATCCTGAAAAGAAATCTCTATCCCAGTCTCCTTAGCCATCTGCAATCTAATAGTCTGAGCAAGCCCCTGAATAAACATCCTCACCCTCCCTCTCTCGGTAGGAAGCAAAAGAATAACATGACGGGCCAGATCCACAAAGCGGGTCTCATATTGAGAAATAGTCATGCTGCCCTATTGGAGACGCTTGAACTGACGATGACGCTCCTCTCTTAAGGTGATAGGAAGAAACTTCTCTAAGAAGAGATGAGAGAACTGGTCCCAAGTAAGAGCAGGTGACCCAGCTGGTCAAGTCAACAAATTATCTCTACATCATTTCTTGCCGGAACCAGTCATCTAAAAAGCAGCAAAGTCGACCCTATTGGTCTCCAATATACCCATGTTCCGAAGAACTTCATGACATCTGTCAAGATACTCCTAGGGATACTCTGAAGTAGATACACTAAAATTAACTAGAAAGATCTTGGTAAACCTGTCCGATCTTCACAAAGCCTTAGAAGACATAGCTGACCCATCACCGGGTTGTGCCGCAGCAGCCGGTCGAACTACTCCGACTGGATGAGCTGCTGGAGTCTGAAACTGAGGAGCCATATGCTCCGGAGTGTAAGTAGCAGGAGTCTGGGATCCTCCTCTAGCTCTAGATACGGTTGGTGCCACGGGGAATGCGCCAGTATAGGACACACTCTCTATAAGGCCCACCAATCGGACCAAGGCATCCTAAAGCACTGGGGTGGCAATAAACCACTCCAGGACATGAGCTGGTCCGGCAGGAATAGTCTGAGTTGGAACCTCCTCGTCAAAATCTACCTGAGGCTCCACAACTGGGGCTGCTTCTCAGGCTCTGGCCTGAGCCTTGACCCTACCTCAGCCTCTGGCACGGCCTCGGCCTCTACCCCTCGTAGGAGGTGCTGCTGGAGGCTCTGGCTACTGCTTAGTTGAAGAAGCGGTATGCGTTCTCTCCATCTATGAGATAATAAGAATTGGAGATTTCAATCAGTATTGAGATAACAAAATCGCACAACAGAGTTGAATAAAAGTGAACTTTGTTCCTAAACTTCATAGCCTCTAGGAGATGAGTACAGACGTCTCCGTACCAATTCTCCAGACTCTACTAAATTTTATTGTGACTCGTGAGACCTATGTAACCTAGTGCTCTGATACTAAGCTTTTCACGACCCAAAATTCCCATCGTCGGTACTATGATGGCGCCTAACAGTTCACTTGCTAGACAAGCCAACGTTAGAACATTTTACTTCTTTTAGCAACTCAAACAGTAACATTGATAACGAACTAAAATAACATATATGTTCTAAGTACAAATGCAGAAATTAAACAGCCAATCGTCTATTACAATTCCCTGAATCTGGTGTCACAAGTTCACGAGCTTCTAAAATAATACACATAGAGGTTTGGAATATGTATAAAGTTGTTTGAATGAATTTGCACAGTTAAAAGAAAAGAGATGGGGACTCCAGGTGCTGCAGGCGCTAAATAGTGGTACCTCAAGTCTCCGCAATATCCGATCTTGACTCACTACTGACCACTGTTGGGAACGTCTCCAAAATCAACATAATGTGGAGAGTGTAGTATTATTACAACCAACACCATGTACTGGTAAGTGGCGAGCCTAACTTCAACGAGGTAGTGACGAGGCTGAGGCGGGGCACCTATACAAAACATGTACCCAATATATATAAAAATGACAGAATAATAGAAATACATAACATAACCAACAACCAACTGAAATCGATAACCACAGCCTCTAGAGGTAACCAGTGTCGTCCAGAATTACCAATCCTTACTATATCAGATAATGAAAGAAATACCGGAAAGAAATGCAGTTCAGGAAATAGAAACATATAGTTTTATTCCGGCGCGCAACCCGATCCTACCAGACATCACCAAATTCTCCCTTAGTCCTCTGTAACAATAACAATGACAGTAAATAATATATATATATATATATATATATATATATATATATATATATATATATATATATATATATATATATGTATGTATGTATATATATATATGTATGTATATATATATATGTATGTATGAATCTACTACTTGAGTTCATTTTATCCTGTATCATTTCAACATTTGATAATCACAAAACATACAATAATTCCGATTCGGACCACGATTACGAGTAAGCACATTTACTGCCCAAAATGCATATATGTACAACCCACATCATGCTACGAAGCCTCTAATAGGACTACGGGTTTACACAATACTTGCCGGCAACTAGGCCCAAACTATACCTTAAAAGACATAACATATACAAAAGAGATGATATAGACTACATACGGCCCCGAGAGGAAGTGGGGATCGCCGGATCTGCTGAAGCTATGAAGGGGAAACACCACTATCGGCGGTCTGAGCTACCTGCTGTGGAACCACCTACATCCATATAAAAGATGTAGCGCCCCTGGCAAAAGGGACGTTAGTACCATTGAATAGTACTAGAATGTATGAACAAAGTTTATTCCAAGTAGAATCACACAATACACAAGACAGTCAGGGTAACCACACAAGTACCCCCACAGATATACAGAAAGTTACAAATGGAGATTCCACAGTTACTCATTTCATTTATTCATCTGTTGCGGCGCGCAACCCGATCCCACCATACATTATCATCTCACCCTTATTACCTCTCCCTCCTTATTACTTCGTGTTGCGGCACGCAACCCGATCCCACCCTACAATCATATTTCACCCTTATTATCTCTCCACTCTTATTACTTCGTGTTGCAGCGCGCAACACCATTCCATTGTACGCTCACATTTCATAGCAACAATAACCAACAATTATATCACAGGGATCTTCATCATCAAGAACATAAGTTCATATCAACCAACAACTATATGAAGTCAAGGCACAATAATCCTTACCAAACAGTAATTCACATATGGTGATGCCATGATTATTTAACTCAATTAAATCAACCCACAGTTTCTTTTCATCATTTGCCACAATCGGCCCTAAGCAATTAGATACCTTTCATCATTAGAGTACGTTAACATTCTTTAATTTAATAGCACATACTGCCATATTGACATATTCGAACATTTAACTTAGAATTAGGAATAATGATCATGTCTTGAACTCTCTTGAGCATTCTATCAAACATTAGGTGTTCCTTTAGATTAAATGGCCTCTTTTTAGTGAAAGA